>JAJIBD010011853.1:0-64782 GCA_021461705.1 Cryptotis parvus
GTAGATTTGGAAAGATGAAGGGATCAGTAGAACCAGTCCGGAACAAGCTAAGAACAGGAAAGAACAATCATAACTTCTGTCCTCTGGCCCTGTGATATCCTGCCAAATTCCCCCATTCTTGGAAACCAGGCAGGAGACTTTCTAGTTATTGTATTTATACTGGTCAATATTCTGAGGAAGGAAGAGCAGAGAGAAAGGGGGTTGTGAAATTTAGGAGAGGGAATAAATGTGGCCACAATGGCCATTTGGAGGTGACTGTATAAATCTGAGCAGAGAGAGTAGCGTGAAGCAACTATCTGGAGAAATGGGAGCGTAATAGGGGAAAGCAAAGACCAATCTATACCTTTTCCATTCTTTTTAACAAACAGGTAGTAAAGCGGTGTATACAATGTGCACCTTGACTTGTTGAAGCTCTGAAAATCCATTGAAGTCAAAGGATTTTTTTTCTACAGAATAAACCAGAGGTAATAGACAAGTAAACAAATGAAAAACAACCTTGGAGAGTATCAGGTTCCATTTGACACATTTAGTATCAGAATGAGATTAAAGCTACCTTATTCAAAGGTGATTAGGAGGAACTTTTTTAGGGAGTTATACTGCATTTGCCTCTGAACAGCATGAAGCAGGCAGCTCTATGAAGGCCTGTTGAAGAGTATTCTTGACACATTAAGGACAAAGGCCTTGAAGCAGGAAGACTTTGATTTCACGATGAGGAGGGAGTAAGAACAGTGTAGCTGGAAGTGCTGATCTAGAAACACTGCACAAGATGAGGCTGGAAAGCTAAGATGGCATATGAAGGTCTTTATTTTTTCCCTGGTGAAGCCTTAGACGATTTCTGTCTGAGAAGCAATATTTGATTCACTTCTCAGAAGATTACTCTGGCAGCTGTATGAAAGATGGACCAAAAAGGGCAAAATTGGAAGCAAAGAGCAGGAGGAGGGCTATTTCAGGAGAGATTAGAGAGGGATGGATAAGGGTGGAAAGAGCTGAGATATTGGATATTGTTATGTTTGAAATATATTTTTAAGAAGAGTTGATGGGACTTTCTAGACATGCTTTTATCCCTCCTCCCTCGCTCACTTTCTCTTTTCCTTTATTGAACACTGATTAGCAGGGTACTAGTACTAGGGAGTCTCAGATATTTATGGTAGATTTTCTGCCCTTTAGAACAATAAGACCATGGTGGTAAGGTGTGTGGGTGCATTAGAGTGAGAATACAAGAGCAGACATAGAAAGAGTATGTGTGCTTTATGCGAGATATCTTGTGGTGCACACACCACGAAGGTGAGAGCAGTAATTCCACTGGGGTTGACATCTAGGAGGGAGGGATCTGGAAACTGTTGATAGGAAAGACAATGCTTGAGGTGAATTTTGAAAGCTGAGTAGGCGTTTGTTTGTTAGGCAAACAGAGATGGAAGGAGCACTCCAGGCAGATCGAAGAAGCACATGCCAAGGCGAGGCAGCGTGAACTACCCTGGCATTTTGGAGGAACTGCAAGTCCTGCAGTTTTGTATGGTTTAAGGTTGGACAGAGTGGGTGGATGAGTGGGTAGGAGGAAATGAGAGGCTAGGTGAGATGTAGCTGAAAGGTAAGCTAGGATTTGGACACTGAATGCCTTATAAGCACTAGTCACGAGTTTGAGAACTGGTTTTAGGCAAAGGGCACTCTTTAAAGGATTATATACATAAAGATCTCATCATGTTTTAATCAAATGGGGATATGAGACTCTAAATAGAGGCAAATGAGACTCTTTAAAAGGATATACAGAAAGATCTCTTTATTAGATTTTAATATTTGAAATTAAAAATAAAAGGTATTTTTGTGTTCATGAGGTTGTTTTATTTGAAAAGTACATAATTTCTTGAATAAAGTGTAGAAAGTTTATGAATCTGCATAATCCCATTTTGGGACCTGCCTGTCCCTTTAACTGGATGTGAACTTGAGACTTGGAACAACAGATCTTTCTCCTTGTAGTGATGTTAGTATGTGTGAGTCCAGTTAAGATAATATCTATGCTGATACTACTATGACTTTAGTTGTTTCTCAGTGAGTCAAATGTGCTTAGGGTTGCATCACAAAGCTCCTTCTGACTGACTGAACTTAGCTGTGAGTCATATGAACACCACATGGAGGTATGTACTGTCTAATGATGCCATCACTGAAATTGGGAGAGAAAATTGACTCAAGGTCAGTGTGTCCTTTGGAAGGCTAGCAGCATAATAATGTTACTGCAATTGCACTCTACACTTGTATAGAATTGTTCAGTTTGCAAGTCACCTCTAAAAATATTCAGTAAACCCCATATTAAGTAAAACCTTCACAAAGTAGTTATTTTCTCTCATCATCTGTCTTCCATTGACACCAGGTTATTTACAAGTTGGTGAATATCAAGTGACAGGCCAAGATCAATGCAAATAACAACTTGGCTTTAAACACAGTCAATTTGTGAGCATAGATACCACAATGTTTATAATTTTTGTATGCTGGATAAAGCATTTGGGAAAAGTGGGATACAGTAGAATACATAAACACCTCCTTTGTTCTATGTACAACTGGGTCTATTTCAGGCAAGGCGTGAGAAAATACTGATGGATTTCAGAGTGGCCTGGTACTGACCAACAAGATTTGGCCCTAGATAACTAAGAAGTAACCAAAACTAGAAAATTGGTCAGTGGATGAGAGAGTTTGTTAGGCAAGAAGAATATACCTTGGGCCTAAAAAGTATCAAGGGCAGACATAGTTGAGATATTCATTAAAAGGAGGTCAATTTACATGTCCACAGGACAGAAGGGCATGCTAGATGTAAGTTCAGCAGTACTATCTTCTGTTCTGTCTAAAAAGGTTTAGGTCATATCTAAGAATCAGGACAAAATTTCTCCAAAAAAAATAATTCCTCCTTTCATGATACATCCTCTTTAAATATGGCACAAATACTGCAGGGCCTTATTGAGACAGATAAACAGACATATCTGCACAAATACATTTTACTCTGCATTCATGCATGTGGAGATAGGTGAGTCTGAGAACCTACTTGTGTATTTTTTATACGTCAAACTTTTCTTTATCTCATTTTGATTCCATTTCATTTAGAATTCTTCTTTAAGAGTTTCCCCCTTTTTCTCTAAATAATGCTGCCAGACAGTTACACTATTCAGAAGCTTCAGTGAAGATTTTTAGTTTCCATTTGCATTCTCTGGTCCATTTTGTGCTGGGTGTCTGCTTGCTATGATTAGTATGGAAAGGAAGCAGCTGTGGGGAGAGAAGCACTGGCAATGAGAATTTTTTTTTCTCTTTTTCCCCCTTATTTTTTTGCTGTTGGGTGGAATTTGTCTAAATAACAGGTGTCTATCATCATGAGTGTGAGGACATGTTATTTTTATCACTCTGAGGGCCAGATCCAGCTTCTTGATACTCATCTGAACTCGGAAGAAGTCAGCTGTACTCAGAATCTCTAAGCATACTTTCCACTTGTACAACTCTGGCTTTTTTTCCCTTCAATTACTTCCATATGTAAAAATTCTACTCTTGATGCATGTCAACCATACTTTTCCACAAATTTCATGAACATAAACAAAGTATTGGTTTTGACATAATACAATAGTTGCCTTTGAAATGTAAACAGACTATTGGATCCAACACCTACAATTAGAAATAGCAGAGATTAAGTAGTTTCAGTCATTCTGAAAGATACACATCCTCTATTTCCCACACAGTTCTGAAAATGTTTGACGATGACAGATTAAAATATTTCTATTCCGAAGATAAACTTGGAGCTTTCTTGTGCTAGTGGCAAAACACAATTAGCAATATGCAAAATATTAAAAGCCTTTTAATCATTTGAATTTTTATTTAATATATATAATATCTATAAATTATAATAATAATAATATTATATATATAAATAATTATATATATTTTTATATTTTTTTTTATAATATATTTTATATATTATATTATAATGTATAATTTATACATTATTCAAATATAAGGTAACTGATTATGGGAAACCTGAGTGATTAAATGCCCTGAAAGCGCAGGTCTATGCCAAACACAACTCTGCTCTGTGCAGTCTGAGTTCAGATGGCACAGCAAATGACATTACTTCCAATCATTTAGATCATCAGAACCCACTTGCTGTGAGTACATAGCCCTTTAATTTAGCAGTGTGACTTCTCTACCTAAAACAGCATGAGTCAGGCGAAGTATGACTCTAAGAAAAAAACAAAGTGCCAATTGCTGTAGTCCCTTTGGTGTGTTTTGCTGAGCCACTGTATAAAAAGGGAAAAGGAATGTGTCAATTCCATACCACTGAGTAACTAGAGATAGATTTTAAATGTGATAAAGTGAGGACTACCAAGTTATTGAAGAGAAAATGGATTGATGTCTGTTTAATAATCTAGCATGAAAGGCAAAACTCTGGCTGCTTATTCCAGAGAATTTATGTTTTTGCATATAGATTTTGAATTACTTTCTGCACATCTTTTTATTTCATGTGTGTGAAACACATTTTATTCTAAGTAGTACTATGTTCAGAGCAGGCATTTGCTAAAGTTTTTAATTGACTTAAAAGTGTTATTCAGAAATCAGTACTGTAGTTAACCATGCATCTTCTATTTAAGAAGTTACTGAGAGCAAGTGCTCTTTTATTATCTTCAAGTCTTAATAAAGCGCTTTACACATAAATAGGCTCTGTTAGATATTTTGAATTGAAAGTTATTTTACTAAGAAGAAAGAATATCTAGCTGTTTTCAAAAGGAATAGTTTAACAAGTGTCTTTAATGTACTGTTCCTTTCCTTTCTTCCTTTATAATCTTCTTCAGAATTGCAAATAATTTTACTTTGGAATTAAAAGAAACTTCCACCAAAAAAGACACACAGATGGCCAATAAGTATATGAAAAAATTGCTTTGTATTACTTAGTCAGGGATATTCAAATGAAAACAACAATGGTGAATTGTTTCACACCAGTGAGACTAGCACTCATCAAAAAAGAACAACAAAGTGTTGATCTAGATGTGGGGAAAGAGGAACATTTTGCAACTGCTGGTGGCAGTAACAACTCATTCAACCATATTGAAAAAAAAAAGACTTTATGCTAAAACCACCTAAGTATTGAGTTTTCATATGACCTAACATCTAATCCATGATCCAAAATCACTATTACAAGACTTTTGCACTCCTATGTTCATTGCAGATCTATTCACAATAGCCAAACTCTGGAACTAGCCCAAGTGTCCTAGATAAATCAATATTGGAAATATGGTATATATGCACATGAAAAACTACATGACTGAAAAAGATGAAATCGTGCAGTCTGCCGTTATATAGATGGAACTTATATGCCTGGTTAATTTAGCTGGAAAACAAGGAAAACACAGAATGATTTTTCTCAAAAGAACTATATTAATTATATTAACAAAACTTGAGAGCTGGTCTAACATAGAGGAGAAAAGTGGACATTCATGTGGAGAATGTGGAGAAGGATTGTTACATGCATGAAATCACAACCTGAACTGATGCAGGAATGTCCTGTCGGGTCTGATGCACAGAGATGAGACTCCAGGAACACGACGTATATCCATTAATATTTTTAATGATAATCAGCCGGAGGGGTAGCGACTCTCATTTTGGCAGCTGACTGACTTGAGCTGACTGATTTGAGCTGACTCACCAGAGCTGACTGACCTAAGCTGACTGACCACCTCCACAAGGACCCCAACTCTCTTATCCCATAGTCTCAAAAGGGAATACGCTTAAAGTTTGCATGGTTTACATTACAAAGACAGTTCACATTCTTTGCATAGTACTTAGGAATAATAGGAAGGAGATAACCAGGAACAAAACACCAGCAGGGGTGCTATCTAAGTAAGATGAGATGAACAAAAGAACACATTACAGTTGCTAATGCAGCCTTCTGGACTAGCCCATGATGTCAAGGACATGTCAGACAGAAGAACAAGAAAAACCTGTTTTTTGCCTAACTTTAAGCATCGTCCATTAGACTCCATCTTGGGCTAGTTATAGCCAACAAGGAAATGTGCAGAGAAATGACCTAGGATAGCCTTGTCTGTGTAACTGCAGCTTGATTAACAGTCTCACTAGGGAATTCTACATGCTAACTCTATTGGGGAGACAGCCTGCCAGAATACCCTGTGTATCTGTTAACAGGCAGTATCCATCAGGCCTTCCTTCCATAGATCTACTTCTGCCAACACTGAACAGTATTGCTAATCCAGGTGACTGAAAAAATATTTTCCTCTATATGTGAGTTAAACTTGATTCTTACCTAACTCTCCTCCTTGCCCCCAATACACATAAATTTTATTTGCTCTACTAACTAAACAGAGACTGATTTTTCTTTTGTTTCCTATATTTATTACTACTAACCCTAGTCAAATCCACTTGGGTACTTCTTGAGAACTGAAAGGGCCTTCCAGTCTTATGCATTCTGTATTCCTGTTCCTCTGCAATCTATCTCAGTCTATCAGTAACACAGGAACTAGAATCATCTCTTTTAATAAAAAGCAAATTGCAATAGACAAATTTCCAAACAAGCCAAACCAATGGACAATTTTCAGAAGAAAAGATGTTTTCTCAGGTTTTATTATTAGAGAAACAAAAGTTACAATGAAATAACTCTTCATGCTGTCGGGGAATGCCGCCGGGGTCCACGACAGTGCTGGGAATCGAAGTTCCTTCTACCTCCGAAGCCGGAGGGGAATAGATGAAAACTCTGGAATCGGATGCAGTTTTAAAAGGCTTTACTTATCACAGGTTCAGGAATACAAATTAGCAATAGGAAAAACTCGGTGCTTAGGATTCCCGGCTAGAACTCCAGCTACGTCTAGGCAAAGATGGCGGCCACCAGGTGTTAAGGCCCTGTAAAAAGGATACAAAGACAAGACTCCCAAGAAGAGTGCAAGCCCCAAAAGAGATAGCCCAAAAGGAGAGCCCAAAGACAGAGAGAGAGAGAGAGAGAGAGAGAGAGAGAGAGAGAGAGAGAGAGAGAGAGAGAGAGAGAGAGAGAGAGAGAGAGAGAGAGAGGAAGCAGGCTGGTTTTATACCCCTGCAACTTAGACCTCCCACTATTATGGGAAGCAGGAAGGGTCAAATGCCCTTAGGTAATTTCTCCCAGCACCTCACTTGGCCCTATTATATGCTAACGTTTTGAGCCAAGATCTGCCTGGAAATGCCTTTATAGGGTAGAGAAGGGAGTTTCTGAGATGGCATGTCTCTGTACCAAAGACTAATACTAATGCCAGTTAAATATTTCTCCAAGCCTTCACAAGAGTCTCATCTTTACTTCAGGGTAGTTTTGTATTTCAGTTGCCTTTTGAGTTATCAGGGAGCCATGCTTGCTTGCTTGGAGGCAAACAGCATTTCTCTCTGGTCTAATTACTTAGAGATCCAACGTGGCCAGGCAAATATGCTGGTAAGATCTAGCTAGTCCCACGATGATTGTGGTACCACTTGATCACTTGAATCCTGTTGTTCATCAATTTGCTCGAGGCGGAGCCAGTAATATTTCCATTGGACCCTATTGATGGAGGAAGGTTTAGCTATTCGGGGAGTTTTGTTGTTTTGCTCACTCCCTGCTTAATGTATTTAAGCCAACGTTCATTCTAATGAGACTTCTCTTCTATGTAAACACTGCTAGAAGGTGTGGCAGTTACAGGAGTCACCTTGATTGAATAACTTCTGACTTCTACATCTACTAAGACTTCTATGTTTTCTAGATTGGGCACAGCTCCTCTTTATACCCACTGCACCCAGCGTGGGACAGTTAGAATTTACCAGGAGACTACCACCCTGGCTACGCTGAGACTATAGGAAGACTATAGGAAGGATCATACTAGTTTGCTCTAAACAGGTGAGTGTGACCCTTTCAGTACACAAAAACAAGATACTCAGAATCACCCTAGTGCAGATAATAATAATAATAAGGACCTTGTAGGTACCATCTAGATTACATGAAGCTGATGAAGTTAAGATGTATTACTTTATACCAGTCCCTCTCTCTCTCCAGTGTTTTACATAAGAGATAATCTCAGAAGAAGAAATTAGTCAGTGATGTAAACCTTTGTTTATACCTGCAATAGGGTGTGGCACTGCTCTTCTACACTCTGTTTAGGGTTCTTTGTTGACATGACCCTCCCGGTTGGATTACTTTGGTGTATATAAGGGGACTGACTTGATGCCCCTTCACTTTGGGCCTTTTAGCTTTCGGCTTTTGGCTCCTGCGGCTTTGAGTCCTCAGCTTTCCAGCTTTAGGCCTTTTACCTTTCAGCTTTTGGCTCCTGCAGCTTTTGGACTTTGGCTTTTTTGCTCTTTGGCCTTTTGCTCCTTCTGGGTAGGACTCAGCAAGGGTGAGATCCTCTCTCTTTGGTGGGAGACTTAGGCTTTTTTGTATCGTCTAAGTTAGGACCAGAGCTAGAGTTTGTTCATTATATTGGAGTGCTGTGGAAGAACTTTTGTACTATTAAAAGCCTTTTTGGAACTGCACTGGACTCGTGAGTTTTCATCTATTCTCCCCGCATCCTCGGAAATAGAAGAGAACTTCTGTCCTGACATTGTTCGGGACCCCAGTGGCAGTTCCCGACACCCTATCACGTGCCAATGTAGCCCAATGGCATCTGGTTGATTCAGGAATATGAAGAGCCTCAAACCGTTCCTTCAGGGTCTTCACAAAGAAGTCTGACCATCTTGTAGGTGGGCGGCCACGTGATATTTTGATATCCCTTGGGATCCAGTCGGTAACAGCTCTAGTCCAGCGGTCATCTCCAAATTGCATTACATGTCCAGCCCATCTGATTTTCGATGCTTTGGCAAAGCGAGATAGCGTCCCTGACTCTGGAATAGGGTCGGAGGTCGGAACCTGGATTCCTTCTCTCACTTGAGTGAGGCGTGATATTCCAAGCATAGCTCTTTTCGATTCCTCTCTGGGAGACCCAAATAGCATTCTCATCCTGCTTTCTTAGGGCCCAGGTCTCTGAGGCGTATGTTAATATAGGGAGAATGGTGGAGTCAAAGAGATGTGCCCGGAGCCAGAGGTTCTTTGTCCTCTTAGCTATTTCTTCGATGCCTTTGAAGGCATTCCATGCCGCTCTCTTCCTCCTGCGCAGCTCAGGTTTTAGGTCGTTCATCATGTTGATTTCTTGACCTAGGTACACATAACTGCTGCATTCAGAGATGTTTGTTCCATTGAGAGTGAATGGCGCCTCTGAAACTAGTTCATTTTTTCATAAACATAGTTTTCTTTTCTTCAGCTGTAGATCTATCTTTTCACATTCTTGGTCGAAGTCAGCCAGCATTTGTGCCACTTGGCTAATGTTTGGTGTTATTAGAATGATGTCATCAGCGAGGCGGAGGTGTTGTAGTTGCCGACCATCTATCTTCACTCCCATTCCTTCCCATTCTAATTGTCACATGATGTTCTCGAGGGTGGCGCTGAAGAGTTTTGGTGAAATGGTATCACCCTGTCGAACCCCTCTTTTGACATCAATGATCACTTCTTTGTAGAATGGTGAGATCCTGGTGGTGAATCCGTAATACAGCTCATGAAGGATCCGTAATACAGCTCATGAAGGCTTGAACAGCCTGTTTGGCTAGGGCTCTGATGACTGCTTCAGTCTCCACAGAATCAAAGGGTTAGGTAGCATGATAGAATATTTATACCAGCCAGTACAGAATACATGGTCAGATAAACTGCCACATTTACACTACCTCCTTATCTATGAAGTGACCTGCAGGAGGCAATCCAGGGCAAATGCAGAGGCTCTTAGAGGGAGTCCTGCAACACATGCCTGTGACAATGACTGAAATATCAAGTACTAGAGAGGTTTTGGAGAGAAGAGAATTCTTCTACAATGCTTGATAATGTAAGCTTGTGCAAAACAGTAAAACAGTACATAGGAAAAACAGTATGGAGGTTCCTCCAAAATTAAAAATAGAAGAGCTGCAAGATAGAAGAGCAAGTAGAGTACTTGTCTTGCCTGTGATCAACTTGGGATTCATTCCTGGCACCAGATTTAGATCCACAGCCTCTCAAGGAATGATCACTGAGCACAGAACCAGGAGTAAGCCCTGAACACTGGCATATGTAATCCCCCAAAAAATGGAACAAAAGAAATTTTATTCAGTTAAGATAACTTATTTCTGAATATATGCTCAATAAATTTGCAAAGCTGAAGCTATTTATTTACCCCTGCATTTATTGAAGCAGTATTTTTAAAATGCCAATAGCTGAAAACAATCTAGGTTTTCATTGGTTAAAAATGGACAAAAAAATTGGTTTGTATGTTCAATGAAAAGTTCCTAAGCTATAAGGAGAAATGTAATCCTACCATTTGTAATGATAGCATAAAATAAGGTATATTAATGAAAAATGTTAGAGAACGAAAATCACCACATAATTTCACTCAAATTATAATATCGAAACCAAACTAATGGATGAAGTATATACAGCATAAATAACTATAAAAATCTAGAAGACCAAATTAATGGATCCCAGGAAAGAAGGGAAAATGGCATGGGCAAACTAAAAAAACAACAGGGACAATTATATACCAGATATAATTGATTTTTTGGGTATTCTTAATATTATATACAGTGATTTATATATTTATACTGATACCCACATGAAACTTAAATAACAATACATTGTTTCTTCAAATATGATTCCTCAGTTTCACCTTTTCCCATTGTTCCCATAATTTAATTCTGGATCAAAACTGAGTTTTTCATCTAGCAATGTCTCATTTGATTTGTACCTTTCTCCCCAGTTTGACTTTTTTCTTGCCCTCTCTTTATCAGATATTATCAGTTTTCACTCTTATTTAAGTTGTCTCCGATAGTTTCTAGTTGAGAGTATTAGAATGTAAGACTTGTGCCTAGATTTCTTCTTTGTAACTTTTTTCAAATGGTTACACTCTCAGAAGAAATCAAATCTTCACTAAGCTACCTCTTCAAAGCTACCTCTTTATTCCCTCTGATCTGAAGTGTTGTCACCCCATCTTCTTGCTTTCCCAAGTCACCTTCTTCTATTTCTTTTAAATTGTCTCTATTTGATATTTGTTATGCCATTTGCTCCCTTTTGGTAAAATTGAAATTTTGTTAAAGCAAAACATTAATTATTTTGTTAATATCAGCACAAATATTACTGGCGCCGCTTGAGCAAATTGACAAATAATGGGATGTCAAGTGATCAAGTAATCAGCACAAAAATTTTTAAATGTGAATAAATGAATAATTGTGTATATTTAGAGGGGCAGGTTTTGACTCTACTAAGTTAGGTAACATAATCAGAATATATTTTAATGGTGATTTCCTTTAAATGAAGCCCTATACAGATCATAGATTTCATTGCAATCTTTTTTTTTTCCTTTTTGGGTCACACCCAGCAATGCTCAGGGATTTCTCCTGGCTCTGCACTCAGAATTACTCCTGGCGGTGCTCAGGGGACCATATGGGATCCCGGGAATCAAACCTGGGCAGGCATGGTCCGACTGCGTGCAAGGAAAACGCCCTACCCGCTGGGCTATCGCTCTGGCCCCTTCATTGCAATCTTAATGCATAATGTACAGTTTTGGAGCTATAATGCTTATACATATGAAACCTGTATACTGAGATAAACCTGTTAGTTCACACAATACTCTCTATTAAAGATTGAGCAAATACTTTTGAGTTGTTTTTTGATGTCTTAAGAATCACCTTATTGTTGCAGCTTTAATATATTGTCCTGAGGCCTTTAAGTATTTTGAAATGAATGAAAAAGCTTGAGGGATTTGGTTTTGGGTTTTTTGTATACAGACTTATCCTTGTCCGTCCATGTCTTTCAGTTTCTTGTCTTGTAATATCTGTATCACTTGTCTTCCTGTTGTTCATCGATTTGTTTGAGTGGGTGCCAGTAACATCTCCATTCGTTGAAACATAGAAAAATAAGTGAGAGAGATGATATTTTAACCAGAAAATGCACATGAGCAAAACGTTTACATATGATTATTAGGCAATTTTATGTAATCCCAACTTAAATTGTTCAATTCACATGGAAAGATGTGCTCATAAGTATATTGAAATTTAGCAAAAACTGCAAAAAAACATGTTTTGGAATAAGATGGATTGTTTTATCCACTTAAGTGCTTAAAGCTATTCTAAAATATTATGGTAGGTAATTGCTGTATAATTTGGTTTTAGTTAAATTGTGTTTTTGTGGAAGAAGAAACTATAAAGCCTTACATAATACATCCCATCCAAATACATTGCTATACTGTATAACATACTACCTGAAATTGTGCTCCCTCAGAATCCTTCCCTGGGTTTAAATCACTTTGTCTCAAGTTTTTCTCCGATAATGTAACTGTTTTCTTATTTCAAAGTAGTTCATCAGAGTTCAGAGTTAGAAATTTGGCCTCCAAATTTCAAAATTATAGCGTCAGAGAGCAAAGATGGTGGGAATGATGGACAGAGTCTGCAAGGTGGGACATGAGTTTTACTGAGTGTTAACAGCTGGGAGGAGGTGGACATCATAGGGTATAAGCAGAGCATGGAAAAGATTGGTTGGCAGCTGCTGAAGCCAAATTCACTTACTTGCAGTTGTGCCTTAGGCAAGCCCTCTCATCATGTTCATTTTGGTGCTGAGCCCAGATCTGTAGGTACTGATTAATGCTGAGTACCTTACGGTTCTCCAATTTATGATCCTACTGATGTACCTCACTGTTGTATTTCCTTTCTTAACTATAACCCAATGCCAAAGGCCAGTGCCACCTTATCTCTTACCATCTTTTTCTCTATGCTCATACATCTGACTCTAGCCTTTTATTTAACTGTGCAGGTCTTTTATCTATGGCACCAGAGTCTTTGTTTTTGCATTTTTAAAAATAAAAAGACCTAACTATATGGTTCCATCAGGATAAATTCTGCTTATAATAAATTGAACTGCCAAGCTGAATGAAACATACATCTATATAAGCACTTAAAGATGAGAGTTTGAAAATCAGAAGTAATATATTCAGCCAGCTTTTGAGTGCTTTGGATTGTCATTAGGGAAAAAAGCTATCTAGGAAGAAAAACAATGGATGCAGGAATAAATAGTAAACAGTAGCTGATAAAGCCTGTGAGGTGTATGATAGAAAAAACCTAAGCAGGTAGCAAGTGAAAAGAGAGACCCTTCTCATCTTCCTATTTCCCAGTCTGTAACACAAACCAAAAAAGCAAAACAAAACAAAACAAACCCAAGAATGCAACCCAAACCATACCAAAACACTCCCTCTCCGTCCATGATCAGTGGAGAGATCAAAGAGAAAAAGTAAAACTGACAACAAAAAGAGGAAACTTTATAAGCAAAATTAAACTTCACCTGACTTACCTTTTCCCTTCTGCTAATTTCACTCATTTATTCTACTCAATGGATCTTTCTAAATCACAACTATGATTATTTTTTGCTTGCTTAAAGTGTATGCACATACACACACACAGAGCAGCAATAACATTTTTCTGTCTAATCCACCAGTTTTATATCCTTTACTTCTAGCAAAGTTTAGTTGTTCTTTCTAGATTACCAAGATTACAAAACTGCATAGTATAGTTATTCTTTAATATTCATCATCGTACTGTCAGTGCTAATGTCTGGCAACCAGTAAAGTAAGTATGCTCAATCCTTTAGGATTTCAGTGATTTGGTTCACTAGATACCCTGTTGGGAATATATTTCATTCACCTATTAGTGAATTCTTAATGATAAAATGTTTAGACCAATTTTAATCAATTTTCCATTATCTCAATTTAACTGGATATTTTCACTAATCAATTTTATATAACTTAAGATATTTATAGTGTCTGATTTCCTTATTTTATGTTACAGTTACCTGTATTATTGTCTTTCATCCTAGGTAGTTTGTTAGTCATTGTTATTATTTTTGTATCCAATGTACTTGTTTTTACAGACAAATTTGCTTTGTATTTCTTTTAATGAACACCAATAAATTCACCAATAAATAGATGAGTTGAATTTTAATAAATTATTGTCTTCTGAAGTCACCAACTTAAAATGAAATGTATTTATTTGTCACCTAACACTCCATGCTTTTAATAAGACAAATATTATCTTTAGAGAATTTTTCTATTTATTTATTTGCATAAAATTTAGGATGATTGTCATATCTTCCAAAATAAAGGACAGTTAGTCACTGCTTTGCTGTCTACTGACATAAAATATTTTTATATTAAAGATTAACTAATGTAAACCATCACTTTTGAATTGAAACCAACAAATGACTAAAATAGGGCCCTGAAGATGCGCTGCTTAGCTAAATCATATAAAGATTGTTTCCTAACACTTTACATCTTTCTGAACTCTGTGCAATTTTGTAAATAAAACTAGATTCTCTGACATTTAGTTATGGTATAGGAGAATTGATAACAATGTTGTCACAAAATAATGTGCTAATGCCATGCAGACTGAGCAAGACTCAGACACACTGAGAGAATTGTCTTGGAAGATACACAGGAGCAGTTTGTGCCACACCATCTTGTCGAGACAAGACTGTTCTCCTCCTCGGGGTGTGTTTTTATTTTCCTTCACTGGTATTCTGTATACCACTGTTTCCCAATGTTTCTCAGTCTGTGAAACATCTGTGACCTTGCCAGAACTGGTGAAGAGAAGATGGGATTTGGGTAAAGGAAAAATGAGAATAAAAAAGGAGGCTGCAACTAACAACTGCAAACTTTTGCAAGAACACACCTCTGGTAACTTCCCTCTCTCTCGACGACAGCACCACTTCACTTTTACAGATTGTACTCTGCACCTTCTTGGATTAAAAAAAAATGAAGACAGATTAGTGAGGCATCCTGAAGCTTAATAAAAAGTGATATCCTAATATATTTCTTGGAGAAAGAGTTCATAATAGTTTTAGTCACATTAAAAACAAAACTTTGAAAAAATGAATACTTTCTCACATTCAGTACAGATTTTTAACATAGTCCACATGTCTTTAACCATGGAAAACCATTTAACTTTGATGTAGTCACAATTCTTATCTTTGTTTTATTTTCTTTACCATTGGAGTTGAATGACTGAAGATACCTCTAAGGTCTATATCCTGGGAAATTTTGCCTGAGTTTTACTAAGTGTGTTTTTTTAACCCATTGCTTTTAATTCTTGCTTATTTGTCACATTACAAAGCTGTTCATCATGGGGTTTTAGTCATACTTTTTTTGCTTTGCTTTTTTGGGTTAGACTCGGCAGTTCTCAGGGGTCACTCCTGGCTCTGCACTCAGGAATTAATCCTGACAGTGCTCAGAGGACCATATGGGATGCCGGGAATCAAACCTGGTCGGCCGCAGGCATGTAAAATGCCCTACCCGCTGGACTATCATTCCTGCCCCTTCAGTCATACATTGTTCCAAAACCCATCCCTCCACTGGTTCCACCCATGCACATTTTGCAACATCAATGTTCCCATTTTTCCCTCCCCCACAACCTGCCTCTGTGGCAGACAATTTTCTTCTCCTCTGTCTCTTTCTTTTCTCCCCCATTTCTCCATATCTTAATGATTCTCATTTGACGTTTGAGATCTTAAGTATACTCTGAATTAATTTTGTAAAATGTGATTTGTGTAGGTTCAGCTTTGTTTATTTTTGTGTGTGGCTAATCAGTATTGACAACACTGCTTATGAGGCTTTCCTTGCTCTGCTTCATGTACCCAGCTGTTTGGGTTATCTGTCCAATATTAACTCTCCACAGAGCTGAGGGTGAAATCTCCTGGGTCTTAATTTTATTCTCCGAGTCTTAGTCCATCACCACCCTGTTTTGATTACTATACCTTTATAGTATTATTAAAAATAAAGAAATGCAATACTTCTCATTTTTATCTAGCTTTACCTTGATATTTGGGGAGTTTTATAATTTCATAATGTAATTCATACACATTTTAATAGTGCTTAAGTCCTTGAAAAAATCTTTTATAAATAAAATATGACTAAAATTAAATGAAAATGTAATGAATAGTATAAACTTTTGCACACCATGCATCAGACAATATCTAATATATATAAATCACTACTAAAGCTCAATAGCCAAGAAAACAGTAACCACATGACAAAATAGATAGAGATGAATAGATACTTTCCATGAAGGTGACATACAGTCTCCTGATGTATAAAAAAAATCTCATCATTGCTTGATATCAGGGAAATGCGAATCAAAGCAGTAATGAGATATCATCTCACATCAGTGAGAAGAGCACACATCAGAAAGGTTGGAAAACAAAAAAAAACAGTGTTGGCAGGGATCTGTTCAAAAGAAACTATCTTTCATTGTGGAAATGCTGTCTAGCCTTTGTGAAAAAAACATGGATACTTGTTGGAAAACCAAGAGTAGAGATATTTTATGACCCTTTGAGTTCACTATTTGACATTTATCCTAAGCACACAAAACATTAATTTGAGCAGATGTGTGCATACCTATGTTCTCTGCAACTCTAAGTAAAATAGCTGTCGTAAGAAAACAGCTCAAGTATGAATAGATAAAAAGATCTTGGCATACACATGTATACACAATGATGTGAAGCTCTAAGTAAGGATGAGATCTTGCAGTTTGCAGCAACTTAGATGTAACTGGAGGGCATTATTTTAAATGAAACAAGTTACAGGGTGAAAAAAGACGTATTGGATGATCTCACTCATCTCTGGCATGTAGGGAAACAACATATGAGGAATGCACAGCATTCAATAAAACAAACTCGTGGCCTTTGAATGCAGAATTGAGATTAACAAGCAAGGGAATGGGCAGTAAAGATGGATTAGGAGTGACACAGAAATGGAAGGGATTTGGGCATTTTCAGTAATAGCAAAAGTACAGTAAGTTTTTCAAGAAAAAAATATGAATTTTGACACTGCTGCAAACATTTTTCTTGACAATAATTAAGACTAAATAGATGATCACATATCAGAAACAATCTATAACTAATGAGTACTAGCTATTATTATGAAGCTTTAAAACACAATTTATGGGCTGGAGCAATAGTCCAGCAGGTAGGGCGTTTGCCTTACACACGGCAGACCCGGGTTTGATCCCAGGCATCCCATATGGTCCCCCCGAGCACCGCCAGGAGTAATTCCTGAGTGCAGAGCCAGGAGTGACCCCTGAGCATCGCCAGGTGTGACCCAAAAAAAACAAAAAAGAAAAATGAAAAAAAAGAAAAAGAAAAGAAAAAATAAAATACAACTTATATTATCTCTTGTTAAAATATTTGGAAGACAAATAAGATAAAAAGATTTTCTCCTCAAAATAAAAATAATGCCAATGAAGAGCAGGTGGATAAAAATAAAAAGTCTCAAACTATGACTGGCATTCTGTAGAATATTTTGTTATAATCCTGACTTGGGAAAGCCTTGACATTATTGAATGAAATATTGTGTAACAACTAGTTTTTAGAAAAGCAAAATGGCCTGGGAAGTTTTTTAAAAAATGTCTCTACTGTAGGGATAGTTATACTCAGTCATTCCACTGAGAAACTCAAGTACTACTAGAAACACAGCTGAAATTTTGGGGGCCTAGGTCTGTATTACTTGTTATTGAACTCAGGGCCCAGCACATGCAAGGGCTTTGCTCCATTACTTTAACCAATAGCTATGTTAAACTCAATGTTCTACAGCATTATGAATGAACACATTAAACCCTTACATCTAGTTTTGCTTAATCCAGGAAATAAAAGGGGAAGATTTGGGATATTTCTTTTATTTTCTTTGCAAAATGTACGTATTCTATTTTATCCCTAAGTAATTTTGTTGTGTGAAGTTGTTGGGTATAACTTACTTACATGTGGGTGAAACTTATAATATAGTCTTCATTCACTTCCTCATTTGTCACTGACATTGAATTACTGGTGATAAGTAAATGTTTTCATTATACTGAGAAATCAGGGTCTTTAAATGCAAGCATTTAAGTAGTCCTCTTTGACCATATGCACAGCCTGTTGTAAATATGCTGTTTCTGGCTCCAAGTGTTAAGTTGTATAATACATATGACTTAGACACCCCTCATTTCCCTTGTCAATCCTTGCATTTTCTCTTACAAAGTCTATTTTCGATAATTTCAGAAACATGAAGTGATTTACCACAGGTTCACTATCACTATCACTATCACTATCACTATCACTATCTTCCCGTTAATCATCTATTTCCTAGAGCGGGCACCAGTAATATCTCCATATGTCCTGTCTCATGCTAGTAGAACCCAAAGGCATCTGCTTGCTCCAGGAACATAAAGAGCCTCAAACCATTATATTAGGTCACGGGAATGACCTAATATAAATGTTACTGGTATTTGGCATATCATATACTGCACGAGCAGCTTGCCAGGCTTGCTGTGCAGGTGACATACTGTTGTAGTCACCTCTAAATAAAGCATTTATTGATGAACCGGGCGGCTGCTGGCGCCGGGAGCCGGGCTGTGATTGTCTGGTCTGCTGGGTGGAGTTGTGACGAGAGGGAAGTTTGGATGTGGAAAATAGTGGGCCCCATGGAGTAGGAGGGGGAGGCGGTCGCCTGGTGTCGGGAACACCGCAGGGGTCCCCGACAGTGTCAGGACAGAAGTTCTCTTCTACCTCTAAGCATGCCGGGAGAACAGATGAAAACTCACGAGTCCGGTACAGTTCCAAAAAATGGCTTTTAATAGTACAAAAGCTCTTCCACAGCAATCCAATATAATGAACAAACTCTAGCTCTGGTCTGAATTTAGATCATACAAAAGAATCTAAGTCTCCCAACAAAGAGAGAGGATCTCACCCGAGATGAGTCCTAACCAGAAGATGGAGCAAAAGGCCAAAGAGCAAAAAACAAAAGCAAAAGGCTGAGGGAGCCAAAAGCCGAAAGCTAAAAGGCCGAAAGCCTGGAGCACAAAGCCCAAAGGTGAAAAGGTACAAAGTCAAAAGGTACCACAGGTTACACAGCTAATTTGTTTTCAGAGCCATGTCTACAATCTGTGTTTTTTGATTTATAATCTAGTGCTCTTTTGGCTACATAGTTTTACTTTCTGGTTTATAAAAGAGAATGCATAAAATTCTTTGATGGAAAAATCTGAATATAAAACTTTTCTCTAGAAAAATTTCAGGTTCTTCAAATTAAATCTCATCAGTAAAATTTTAAGCTTTCTCCTCTGTTGCTAATATTTGTTTACTTGGAAAGAGATGTGTTTTCATCAAAAAATTCCTGGAAACTTTCATTTTACTTGAACTACTTAAAATTGTCTCTAAATTGTGCATTTTTAGCTTGTAAGAAGCAGAGATGTTCTTGGTGCTTCAGAATCTGGTGCAAATAAGGCAGCAAGGTGAATGGTGAGATATAGAGTCTTTTTATTTTTGAAAATAGAAAAGTGTATTGGAAAGTAGAAGAGAAAGAAAAAGCAACCCCCCCACCCTCCCCCACTAGGGAGGTACTTCGTATAGGACTAAGTTAAATGTTTTTTGGAAACCATTGTTGTGATGAAACTCACAGAGATTAGAAAATTTTGTGGTATACTATTGATTAACATCTTCAAGGACAACGACAAAAAAATCTATTATTATTGGAAGTCTTATTTGAAGATTGGACTTTGTAAGTTTCATGGTTAGTTCCTCCTAATGTTCTGCATGATCTGGAGCAGGAAATATGACAGAATCATCGATGATAAACTCCAGCCTTCAGTCCCATTCATTACTTCACTGAGAGAAGCACTATACCTTCCCTAGATGCAATTAAGGAAGTACTTTGGATGCCTGTTACAGATTTCTGGACTCCGAGTAAACCAATTGCCTGGCTGATTCCATTTTTCTCAGAGACTATTGGCTTAAGCACTCAGCTATATGTGTTTGTTTCCAGGGGATTCTTGGAGGCCTTTCTGAAGGAGTTCCTTGTTTTGCCCTTATCTCTATATCTATTGGTGGACATACCCTGTTGTGCTGTTGTGGTGGGGAAGAGGGCCTTCTGATACAGCCCTGGAAAATGAAACCATTCCTCCCCTACATGCAGAGCAAGGGCCCCAGCCCTTTCTTCTATGGCTCTCGCCCCTGATCCTCACTTCTTATGCAAGTCAGAAA
Organism: Cryptotis parvus; assembly: GCA_021461705.1. Classification (NCBI taxonomy): domain Eukaryota; kingdom Metazoa; phylum Chordata; class Mammalia; order Eulipotyphla; family Soricidae; genus Cryptotis; species Cryptotis parvus. The sequence continues at coordinate 20,072 of JAJIBD010011853.1, forward strand.
AACAACAAATATTGTATGAGTTAGTGTTTGATCTGGTAGTGCAGCTTTCTGGAAATAAAGTCTGAACTGAAAGAAGATTAATAGTTACTTTATAAGTTTATAATGTATCAACTTATTTGTGTGTTTGGAGTATAGTTTGTGGAGAATGGAGAGAAATTTTTTTTATTCATATAAGAAATTTCATATTCCTAGGTTATTATTTTTCTATCTCCTTAAAAAATTTTTATCAAGAATCTAATATATAAGTAAAGGAGTAGGCTAATAATTCCTCATCTGTAGAAAGGAATTTTCCCACTAACCCTTTCCTATCAATATGACTGGAAACATTTGTTTTACTCGAACTATGTAAAATTGTTTCTAAATTATGCATTTTTAGCTTGTAAGAAACAGAGATGTTCATGGTGCTTCAGAATCTGGTGCAAATAAGGCAGCAAGGTGAATGGTGAGTTATACAGAGAGTCCTGAGATGTCTAACTACCCTTTCAAGATCACCCAAAACTTCGGTTTAATTCATTTTAGTATATTCCTGGCTAGAGGCGCATGCACGTAGATCATTCATATCTCAGTAGTCGTCCTTGTCTTTCAGTATCTGAAGATCATGACAACAGACAGTGAGAAAATCATTTATTTTAGCATTTTTATGATTGATGTAGGTAACATCAGTCCAACAGTGGCTTCTATCAGCTATTTTGTTGGATACAACAACAGGGTGATTGAGTCACAATTCATATGTTCCATATGTAATGACAAGATTAAGTTATGTGATCAGAAAAGAGGTTAATATTATACTTAAGATGAAATTGAAGCAGTCAAGCTAAAAAATTTCAATTTAAAATAGAAAACTTCTATTCATGTCCAGATTTCAGTTAGAATATGCAGTGTTTAATTTTAAGTTGTTCTTTTTTATGATGAATGACCTAAAACCTAACCTATGCAGGAGGAAGATAGCAGCATGGAAAGCCTTCAAGAGCATCAAAGAAATAGCTAAAGGACAAAGAAACTCTGGCTCTGGGCACATCTCTTCAACTCCACCATTCTTCCTGCGTTAACATTCGCTTCAGAGACCTGGGCCCCTACGAAAGCAGGATGAGAATGCTATTTGGGTCTCCCAAAGAGGAATCAAAAGAGCTTTGCTTGGGATATCACGCCTCACTCAAGTGAGAGAAGGAATCCGGAGTTCCAACCTCCGTATCTGTTCCAGAGTCAGGGACGCTGTCTCGTTTGCCAAGGCATCAAAATCAGATGGGCTGGACATGTAATGCGATTTGGAGATGACTGCTGGACCAGAGCCGTTACCAACTGGATCCCACAGGATGTCAAAAGATCACGTGGCCATCCACCTACAAGATGGTCAGACTTCCTTGTCAAGATCCTGAACGAACGGTTTTAGGCTCTTCGTAATCCTGAAGCAACCAGATGCCATTGGGCTACACTGGCAAGTGATAGGGTCAAATGGAAATGTTACGGTGCCCGCTCGAGCAAATCAATGAATGACAGGATGTCAAGTGATCAAGTGATGTTTTAAATAACAATATTTAATATTCCTGTCCTCAAGGTGCTGCAGGTGTGGCTGCAGTGCCTGGCTGCATCGGCAGGTGGCAGGCAGGAGACAGGCTTGTTTACACACACAAGGCTCTGCCTCCTGGACCCTGGATGGTTGATGTTCTGATACAGAAAAATACTGGGTCCTGTGGGATGAACTCAGAGCCATGGCAGAGTCTGGCTAGCTACCTGTGGTGTATTTGCTATGCCAAAATCAGTAACAAGAATGGACCTCATTCCAACGAATGGAGACATTACTGGTGCCCGCTTGAGCAAATTGATGAACAACGGGAAGACAAGTGACAAGTGATTTAATATTCTTCTTTAATGTTTTTTCCTTATTTTTAAAGTTAAATGAAGATATGTGGTTTGATATTTTTAAAAATCAAGTGTATCTTTAATGTTACATTTTTGGGACATTCCTTTTTGGCATCATTTTGAACAAATGGTCTTTTAAATTATGGAATTGCTTGTTCATACTGCTATTATTATAATGAGGAATCAGTAAACCTTCCAGTAAAAAGGTTTACTGATTCCTCATAATATCAAGAAAACAGTCATAAGCCAGACAATTTACAACATTTTACTTAAATCAATGACTCTTCCTTATTCTAAAAGATATCTAAAAGATTTAACACAAACCAAAATAGTTCTGAGTTTAAATATATTTGATATTCACAAAACTGAAGTGAATTTATGAACATTATTTTTGCAAGATTTCTTTTGAGTCTGCTAGTGTGAATGATGAATTATCAAAAGATAATTTTTTCTCTTTCGATATACTTTATAAGCATCCTCATCAACAAAAATTAGCTGTTGGTCTTACAGTTGTGAACAACACATTTTAGTAAATATTAGTTTTTGTAGGCAAAAGATATATAAAGGAAGGGCTGGAGCAATAGTGCTGCAGATAGAATGCATGCCTTGCACAGGGGATACCCAGATTCATCCCTAGTATCCCATATGGTCTAGTGAGTCCTACCAGGAACAATCCTGATCACAGTACAAGGAGTAAGCCCTGAGAAGCAGTAAGTGTAGTCCTCCAAACAAGCAAGCAAGATACTTGCTTGCATCAACTAGTAAACAAAAAGATACTTGATTTGGTTTTCTGGTTTATTTGATGAGATTATAACTCAGTTAAGTTTATACTACATACTATGAAACAGAAAATTTTTTTTAATGCATTTGTTTCCCATTGTTGATATAACAATCTACAAAAAGTGGTTTAGAGAAGCACAAGTGTGTTTTCATGTAGTCCAGAAACATGACATGGATTGTATTGGCTAAAATTGGTATTTTCAAGGTGTCTGGGGTGGTCATCTGGGGGACTGATGACACACGAGAAGAGGTGTTGTGACTCCTATGGGCAGTTGTTAATACTCAGCACTTCTCTGGCTGAAGTTTGTGCTCACAAGTGGAATTGTTCCTTGATCTCTGTGAGAGCTGCTTTCTCAACTAATTCCCCCAGTTATTATTTGTGAGTTCTCCCCTCTCTGACATTTTGATAGTCTAATTTGTGAATTTGGGTTCAGTAAAATGGAAAGTGTGATATTCATTTGTATCTTGTTACACATGATAATAGAATGGACCACATTTTATTTGTAATCTTTGGGATTACATCATACTCCTATTAGCTCTCATGATCTGCTGAGTGGAGTTGTGACGGAAAGAAGTCCGGATGTGGAAAACGGCGGGCTCCATGGAGTCAGGGTGGGGGGGATCGTCTGGCTTGTTGTGAGGCTCTGCTGGGGTGGCAGGCCAGGGCTAGAATCCGCCATGCCTCCCGGGCGCCTCATGAGTGGCTGGGCACAGGGAGAGCAAGTAGCAGCTCTGCCCCCATGTCTGAGAGTCTGTGGTTCAGCATACCTGGGCCAGATTGAAAAAAAAAACTGCCGGATTGAAAAAAAACTACCGGATTGTAAAAAACTGCCACGCTAGCGGCTGCGGTTCATCAATAATTGCTTTATTTAGAGGTGACTACAAGAGTATGCCACCGCCACGCGGCAAGCCTGGCGCTTGTGTCATATTTGATATGCCAAATACCAGTAACATTTATATTAGGTCATTCCCATGACCTAATATATGGTTTGAGGCTCTTTATGTTCCTGGAGCAAGCGGATGCCTTTTGGGTTCTACTAGCGTGAGACAGGACATATGGAGATATTACTGGTGCCCGCTCTAGCAAATAGATGATCGACAGGAAGATAGTGATAGTGCTAGTGATTAGGTCTCATGTAGAAATAGGATTTGATGGTTGTCAATTTTGATAAAATTGTATCAAAAATATGCACATTCTATGACAGATTAAAACTCACCATTGAATATACACAAAGAGACTTAAGTGATAAACTCTAAATATCTGCAGGGCTAGCCACAATGTGTAAAAAGAAGGAGAGAGATGCAGCAGAGAGAGAGACAGAGAGAGAAAGGGAGGATACTGGGGTATCTGCTATTGAGGCAGCCTGGGGGGTGGGCAGGAGGGGGTGGGGTACATTGGTGGTAGAATTGGGGCACTGGTGGAGGGATGGGTGCTGGTATACTGTACTACCAAGAACCAATTATGGACACCTTTGTAATTGTATGTCTCACGGTGGTATAATAAAAAATAAAAAATAGAATACATCAGTAAAAAAAATATGCACATTCTAGCTAACCTTCATTTGAAGCTGAACCCAAAGAAATTAAGAACTATATTTAAAATAAAAATAAATGAAGCTTGTTCTTCTGAACAGGAGCATAGCTTGCCCTAAAGTCTAAAACCAAAGAAAAGGTCATGGTCAACCATACTCAGAATTTTAGGCTTATGTTTGCTGGTGAGATAGAATTTTCAGGGGAACCTTAGTAAAACGTAATAAACTGATCATTGAACTTACATTCTTAAAATTGCTCTTTCTGCTCTTTTGTTTCCTGTAGAAACTATTTCTTGTGACTAGTAGGTAAAACGTTTACTTTCATGACTTGAGATCGCCATCCTGTAACCTGTTTTCTTGTTGTCACTAAAGCTCTTTGTCAGTCTGTCATTGTCACTGTGGCTGGATTGATTGGAGAATGGCAGTGGAATCAGTTATACTTCTTTGTGGGTTGACACATCTTGCTATTATCCTGTCAAACACATTTTTGATTTCTACTTGTCATTTTGTTCATAGTTTCTTTTAATGTTTATGACATTTAAACTTATTGGTTTAAACTAGTGATGTATCCTTTGGATAAAATTAAATTAAAAGCTGCATTGTACCATCATTATCTTTTTATTTTCATACTACTAGATTGGTAGTTATTTGGACATGAATATTAAATACGATGATATTAAACTATTATTTTTTGAGTATATGTCTATTTGATTCGAAAGACCCCTGAGCCTAGTCTTCTAGTTTTCATTTTTCTTGGGAACATTGCTATTTTACCTCTTGGGGGTTGATCTTTTCAGTTCTAAGATAAATTCTACTGATTTTGCACATGGGAATACATTTAGTTGTTCTCCCTAGAGACTACATCCTGATCACTGGTACTAGAATTTGAGTTTTCACCAATGTCTAATCCACCTTTACAGGTTATTTTTCAGGATACATATCACTAATATATGAATATCATTAATCATTGTGTATATTTATATAAAACTAAATTATAAAATTGAATTAATTAATATTCAATTTTAATAAGGGATTCTTGAGAATAGCCTTTTCAAGTTTTTGAAATAGCATTTTTTAACTTCGACTACTTTGTTTCTAGAAATAAAATGTTTCCCTATAATGTAAAGTTCATTCAGTGATGACTTTTATGAATCCAATAGGACTAGTTATTGCTGAATAAAATTATAAGAATTATGTTCTTCTAGACAGGAGTTGATCAGCTGTTAATAATGAATTCTCAATAACTGACCATATTAAAATAACTATTTTCTAGAGAAATTCAGATGCAATTATTCCAGATATTCTCATTAATATTATTAATAATTTTATTCACTCAAAAATCTCTTAGAAATTTTGAAATTTATTTATCAGCAACATATATTTTACATGAATCTTGTGCAGTACAGAGAATCAACAAAATTCTAGTAAATCTTAATAAACAGATACTCATATTATAATCACTGACTCTTCAAGATCTGCCTATAATTAGTAGATTGCATGGAATACTATTGTGCATTATATAAAGAAGAAGCAAAATTAAGCCCTCAGCCTTCATGCTCAATTTTAATGATAGATTCATTCTGCAGTTAAAAACTATCTCCTTTGGCTTTGGAGATAGGTCAATTGGATCTAATCTTGCATGTTGGAAGTCCTAATTCCCTATTACTAGTACATATCCTATACACGAGCAGTCCATAATGTGGCCATGGAGACTCCCACATTGCTGGACCTGAGAAGTTTATTAGGGTCCAAGCATTAGCTGCCCAACTTTTCGCCACCCCGGGCTCTTTAAACAGTACAACAGTACATTGGAGATCTCTCCCATGCCCCTTTTCCAAATATTTTTTATTCTATTAGCATATTGACATCTGGAAGGTGTCATTTATGTCTAAATAGCCGACTAAAAGAGGATGATTGACTTTACTGTAACAAAGACATTTACGTTAAATGGTTGTGGAGCTGTAGTCACCTTCAGTCTTGATTAGATATTGGGTTTTGGGAGAAGAAAGTCATCTAGGATGTTAGATCATTTTGTGATCAAGGATTGCAAAAATATAAATATAATGTCTATCTCCAAGAGATTTTTTGAAACAAAATCGAAACATTCTAAGTTAATTCTGCAGTAAATTCCAAAGCAATTTTAATATGGTGAAATTCCATTATTAAGGTGAAATTTCTGGTCAAATTAGTGCTTCATTCCATATCCCTTCTCTTTGTCATTCTATTCAACCTAGGTCTTAGTTATTTCTATATTTTACCAAGTAGATACATGAAGCAATTCAATCATGTCCCTTCTGAGAGTAGGGTTCATATATGACCAAATTTGATGAAAAAAGCACAACATTATATTAAGCATAAATTTAAAATAAAGTGGATTTTTCTCTGTCAAATTTAAAGGCATTAGGTAGGTGATTTTCAAGACTATTTTGATGGTTCTACAGTTCTTGATCACTTGACATCCCGTTATCCATGGATTTGCTCAAGTGGGTGTCAGTAACATTTCCATTTGACCCTGTGCCTGTGTAGCCCAATGGCATCTGGTTGCTTCAGGAATAGGAAGAGCCTCAAATCGTTCTGTCAGGGTCTTGACAAAGAAGTTTGACCATCTTGTAGGTGGGTGGTCATGAGATATTTTGACATCCAGTGGGATCCAACTGGTAATGGCTCTAGTCTAGTGGTCGTCTCCAAATCGCATTACATGTCCAGCCCATCTGATTTTTGATGCCTTGGCAAACGAGACAGCATCCCTGACTCTGGAACAGTGAAGGAGGTCGGAGCTCCGAATTCCTTCTTTCACTTGAGTGAGGCGTGATATTCCAAGCATAGTTCTTTCGATTCCTCTTTGAGAGACCGAATAGCATTCCCATCCTGCTTTCCTAGGGCCCAGGTTTCTGAGGCTTATGATAATGCAGGGAGAATGTTGTAGTTGAAGAGATGTGCCCGGACTGGAGGTTCTTTGTCTTATTTTTCCCCCTCCCTGTTCTTTGTCCTTTTAGCTATTGCTTTGATGCTTTTGAAGGCTTTCCATGTCCTTCTCTTCCTCCTGAACAACTCAGGTTTTAGGTTGTTCACCATGTTGACTTCTCAACCTAGGTACACATAACTGCTGCATTCAGAGATGTTTGTTCCATTGAGAGTGAATGGGGCCTCTGGAACTAGCTCATTTTTTCCTGAACATAGTTTTGCTGAGATTCAGCTGTAGACCTATCTTTCCACATTATTGGTCAAAGTCAGCCAGCATTTGTGCCGCTTGGCTAATGTTTGGTGTTTTTAGAACGATGTAATCAGCAAAGCAGAGATGGTGTAGTTGCCTACCGTCTATCTTCACTCCTATTCCTTCCCATTCTAATTGTCAGATGATGTTCTTGAGGGTGGCGCTGAAGAGTTTTGGTGAAATGGTATCACCCTGCTGAAACCCTCTTTTGACATCGATTATCATTTCTTTGTAGAATGGTGAGAACCTGGTGGTGAATCCATAATAGAACTCATGAAGGATCTTGATGTATTGGGTTTGAACGCCCCGTTTGGCTAGGGCTTCGATGACTGCTTCAGTCTCCACAGAATCAAAGGCTTTCTTTAAATCAATGAACATGAGACAGAGTGGCATCTTGAACTCCCTACAAACTTCAATGATCTTGGTTACCGTATGGATATGGTCAATTGTGCTGAATCCTATTCGGGAAGCCAGCTTGCTCCCATGGTTGCCCTTCATCTAATGTTCTGCCAATCCTGTTCAGGATGACTTGAGTGAACAGCTTGTAGATGACAGACAATAGACAGATGGGGCAATAATTGCCAATTTCGTGGATGTCTCCCTTCTTGAACAGTAGAACTGTCCTGCTGGTTTTCCATTGGTAGGACACCTTGCATTTAGACAGGTAGCGTGTGAAGAGTCGAGCCAGTGTATTGATGAGTACTGAAGGCAGATTCTTCAGGTGTTCATTTCTGACTTCCCTCTGGGCCTGGTACTGTTCCCTTCTTTGCTGACAAAATGGCATGTTGTATTTCAGATGGGAGAACGTTGGGAATAACATCCATTTTGTGGAATTTGGTATGTGGGCAGGTGGATGTAGCTATCAAAGAGATCTAGTAGAAGTCATGGATAATCTCCATTGCCTTTCTGGACGATGTGATAGATCCATCAGGACCTTGTAGGGCAGTCATCTTGGTCTTATAGTTAGCGAAGGAGGTCTTATAGTTGCAAGGCCCGCCTGTCCTTCGACAACTATAAGGTTCTACAGTTATTTCCTTTAAATATTCTATTTCACCACCCCTAGCACATTGCTCCTAAATGATCCTCATAGGCAAAGATATATTTCAGAGATGTTGTTATCATATTCTAAATATAATATTAGGTAATGGTAATAAGTGACACTTGAGACAACCTCCTAGAATTCCCATCTATTACTCCAGCACAGATCTTAAGGTATAGAGCTTAGAATATCGACATACCTAGCTAATAATGAGACAAACTAATCTTTAAACTCTGCACCATGGTCAATGAAATTTAAAACATTTCCAAATCTAAAATGCTGAGATTTGTTTGTAATCTGCTTTTAAATTATTTTAAAAGTCATGATAATTCTATGGCATATAAAGTTAAGTTGATTTATGGCAGAAAAGCAAGTTGTATAGATTTTATTTGATCATTTCAGTGATCTTTTTAAAACCTAAGACAAGTTATAAGCTTTGCATCATCCTTCCTTTTACTTCACAGATAGTGATATTAAAGTTGATAGATAACCATCCTAAGGAGTTTTATAGATATTGAAAGCTAAAATCCTAGTAATAAGCCTGTATCATAAATATCTATCATATCTCTATAGAAAAGAATCAGAAGAGAAATGATAGGTCCCATAATGTTGTAAAGATGATGCTCCGTGTAAAATACATGCTGGAATCCCCTAACATACAGAAACTTTAGAAACACACGATTCATTGTAATGTACCAATCATACTTTAGGATTTAATTTTTATTACTCTTTTAATTAAGCAAAGCAATTTTTATTATGTAGTACAGATGTAGTAACTCCATGAATTATGGTATTAGGTAATGATGTTGATCTTCATTGTAAACAAATCAGGTATTCTGTAAAGCAAATATAGTGACCAGACCACTATACTACCAATGTGGCAGGAATCAGATATTCTAAATTGCAACAATGCTGAAAGTGCACAGACCTTCTGACCAATTTGCAGAGTACAGTACTTAAGACTTCTCCATAGAAAAACACACTCTGATGTCTTAAATTATACTGTTATGAGATGAAATATGAATTCAAATCACTCAGTTTTTGTTCCTTTTCTTTTTCACTATCACTATCTTCCGTTCGTCATCGATTTGCTCGAGCTGGCACCAGTAACATCTCCATGTGTCCTGTCTCATGCTAGTAGAGCCCAAGGGCACCTGCTTGCTCCAGGAACATAAAGAGCCTCAAACCATTATATTAATTCATGAGAATGACCTAATATAATTGTTACTGGTATTTGGCATATCAAATACGACACAGGTAGCTTGCCAGGCTTACCGTGCGGTGGCATACTCTTGTAGTCACCGCTAAAGACAGTTCTTTAGGAAATAACAATTCTTAGGAGGTGAGGGAGTTAAATTTTAGTCCTCAAATAGAAGAGATGATTCTGAAAACAGTAAATATATATTTTATAAATTAATCTCCATTCTAAATTCCATGAATTTATAAGTGAATACTAATTAAAGACATCTCTAACTAAATAATGTTGAACATTGGAAACTATGCCAATTCTGTCTACAATCACTTCTAATCACTTTCTTTTTATAGCCTAGTAATTTGGGGGTGTCACAAGGTACACTGCTAGGAGTTTAAAAATCATAGATTTGGTAGTAGACTTTGGCTGTTTACTAATCTATACCATCTGTGCATTTGAAAGCAAATTAATAGATGACTTAAACCTAGAGGAATATAAGAATAAATTATATCAATCTTATAGGAGTACTTTTATTAATTACTTGACTTAATTTATTGCTCTAAATTGTTCTTAAGGGTTTCTATATAAAAAGGAAAAGGCGATGGTAAGCTTAAAATTAAAAAAATACAGAAACGAAAATAAACAATTTTGAGCTTTTTAATCCTGTCAACCTCAAGCATGACTAAAGCACTTCAGATATTCACAGAAAATTTAGAAATCAAAATGTTTACAACGCATATGGAAGATATGTTTTACAACCTTTGGAATTTTGTTTTCAGGAGTTTCTGAATCACGGCTGCTGTTTATAATCTGCATCTGTCATAATTTTTTAAAAACTGATACAATATATTTTATATGCATAGGATAAAAAGGAAAAACTCAAGGAAGTTAGAAATTGATTTCGTTTTATGGAAAGAATGGACAATACTGACATTAGGTGCCTTCAGATGGAACCTTGACTATAGTTTCCAGAAATGGAGTTGAATTAACTTGATGGCTTCTTGAATATACAAGGTATGAATTCAGTCTTCATTGGGAATCAGATGAGACATAGGGAATAAGGACAAAAAAGAAAATATATAAAAATGTTTAGTAGACACTTCAGCAAAAGTATATTTGCTTAATTGTCATTTGTATCATCATTTTGACTTGAGCCTAATCTATACTCCCTATTACAGTTCAGATACGTCTAAAAATCTCAGACTGGGTAAGATAGGGCTTCCAGAAACTGATATGTATGACAAAGTAGTTCTTTAGGAAATAACAATTCTTAGGAGGTGAGGGAGTTAAATTTTTAGTCCTCAAATAGAAGAGATGATTCTGAAAACAAAGTAAACACACCTATTTTATAAATTAATCTCCATTCTAAATTCCATGATAAGTTAATACTAATTAAAGGCATCTCTAACTAAATAATGTTGAACATTGGAAACTATGTCAATTCTGTCTACAATCACTTCTAAGAGGAAGTGGCACAAATGAGGGAAAAAAGATACTATTTTCCAAATCACTGTATCACTGTCTTCCCATTGTTCATCGATTTGCTTGAGTGGGCACTAGTAACATCTCCATTAGTCCTGTCACAAGCAAGTGCAACCCAAGTGCATCTACTTGCTACAGAGACAGGAGGAGCCCAAACCATTCTTCAGGTTATGGAACTGAGGTTCATAATAGTTACTAGTCTTTGGGATTAAAAAGTAAATAAAACATGGTAGCTTTCCAGGCTTTACCATGTAGGTGGTATAGTCAAAGATTATAATAATACAACAGATAAAATTTGACTTCTTAAAATGTCTTGTATCATCAGTGTTGTTGGGATGAAGTAGCAGCACAGGTCAGAAGAATCAGATTTTAAAAAAAAATAAGTGATAGTATACATTGGGAACTTAGAGAAAGTATAAGGTGTTCCTGGTACATGGCTAACACTTGTTTCATCCTGATACCATTTGTGGTGCCCTGAGCACCTCTAGGAATGAACCCTGAGCACAGAAGCCAGGTGTAAGCCTTAAGCACAGTAAATTGTAACCCAAAACCAAAAGAGAAAAAGAGTGTGAGTTTATGTTGAAGCAGCAATAGTGTTTGAGTTGGGATTTAGTACAGGATTAGGAGGATAAGAAAGAGGTGGTCACAGATGAGTCCAAGTTGACCCAACAGGAAAGAGGAGTGCCTAGAAACAAGCATAGCAGTAGAAGCAAAACACCAACAAAGCCAAACAGAAAGTTTGTGTCAGACAGAAGTAATAACTAGGGTAAATCCATTTGTTTGTTTCCCTTACTGGTTGAAACAGTGGTGGTAGTAAATGCCATCTGTGTCTCTGGAAACTCCTGTTAACTGCTTAGCTCTTCATGTTATCTGACTCCAACTCAGAGATGCCCTTTTCTCATAGAACTGACCACCAATCCTGTTTCTTATTGTTCCTTATATGTAGTTCCAGATAAGTGGTATTACATGATCCAGGTTCATTGCTGTCATATGAAAAATTCTTCCTTTGTTTTGGAACATAATTTTTCCCCATTTATGTACTTAAAAATTTACCCCTTAAGTATACTACTGGGGAAATGTTAACATATAACAGAAAGTGGCAAAATGACATATATTGCATTCGGAAGACTAACTCTTTATTCAAAGAGAAATATCTGAAAGAAAGCGCATTTACAGATGCATGTGCAGAATCAAATAAACTGTAAGTGTGGAAGGAGCAGGAGTGAAAGATTCAGGACAAGAAGAGACTTGAATGTCCTCTTAACTAGGCACAATGTGGGGATTTAGTGTCCCATGCTATTGTCCATCAGAGATTATCTGCCAAAGAAATCGTATTTGAGTTGGAGAGGAGTTAAAATACTTACCTGGCAATTGACTGATTCTGGTTTGATACCTGTTAGTACATATGTTCACTTGAGGACCACCAGTAGTGATCCTCACAAAAGAGCCAGAACTAGACACTGAGCATGCTGAGTGTGGCCCTCAAACACACAATAACAACAAATAATAACAAAAAAATGCATTAAAGCATTAGGTGGAGAAAATACTTGAGCTAGTAGATATTAGTCTGACTCTGGTCTAGGCAATTCCACAGTTTATACACTATAAATGCAGTAAAAGCGACTATGTAAGGGCCCTGACTGCCTTAGTTCCCAATCAACAAGATTGGATATTCAAACTGAGAAAACACAGCACACACACTTTGAGCCCCACTCCACTCCACCACCCTGTCCCTCTGCTGTGGCTCTATTTCTCCAAGAGAAAGCTGGCAACTTAAGTGTCAAAATGTGTTTATCAGGCCATATACCTCATGGAAAAGGAAATGTTTCTGACTGGGGTTAATATGTAACCCACATAAGACCTTGTTTTTCAGTTGAAATTCTTAGATTTCTGGTGTAATATCAAACAATATGGAATATCATAGAACAATGACTGCCTCCACTGGATTTTAGCAAGAAGTTATAGTAATGAAATCTGACTAAGAAATCAACATAACAGATCAAAAGTTGATGGAATCAGTTTGGAGATAGAAAAGTGAACTGGTTAGGGTTTTGAATATCTTAAATTAATGTATAAGGTGTGGAGCTTAATATCAAGAGTTAGAAAACATGATACCAGGTTAGAAGATGCCCCATATTTTCTATAAAAATTTTTGAGATTCCTTTCTTGCCTCTTTAACCTCTGGATCTTGTTTTCTAATTTGAAGAAATGAGGCACTTCCACTTGAAGATATAGAAATATCACCAGCAAACTTAAATATAAAAATACTACCTTGTCTCTTTTGCTCTTTGTACACATCAAATCAGCAGACCAGTGGTCACACAAAGGATGTAACATATTGGTAAGGGTCATTGATTCTTGCTATTGTAAGAGGATGGATTGCTCCACTACATTGGGTATCTAAATAGATAAGTACCATAACATCAGTTTTAAAAAATTCATAACAAACATAGCTTCTGTGCCCTCAGGTATTGCAGTCAAGATCATCTCATGAGGCAAACTAGTGATACTGATAAGTATAAATATAGCAAGAGTATATAAAAAGGGAAGTTGTTTCAATTATGAGTTCAGAACCAGCTGTAGTAGCAGAGGAAAGAAGCAGGGGAAAGAGCACCCCCCCACTTCTCTTGTTAGAAGTTTTCCCCAGACAAGAACTAGAGAATTTATGTGCAGCTGAACTACAGTATAATGTGAAGAAACAAGGCTTTAAACCTTGGAAAGAAAAGGTGTTGGTGACTTACTCATGTTCTTTTACAATCACATATAAATGTTGGTTAACAACAACCCATTACTCTTGCTCCTAAATTTTGTTAGTGAATATCCAGAGCTACATTCCAACTAATTTTTACAAATAAACCATTGTCAACTTCTATGAAACATTGGGTCTTCAAAAGGTATCTTCTTGTCTTAAGATGAGGTTACCACATTTCATGTGGGATCAGAATGAAGATAGTGTCCAGAGCAGATATCCTTGATCCTGTTCATTCTACTTCTCTTTTTTTCCTGTTTTCATTCAGCTTTTATTTTTTATTTTAATTTTATTTTCCCATTGCACCATTATAAATGATGTGGTTTACAGACATTTTATTATAGACATTTAATATACCATCACCAAGCTTACCACCCTTGTGCCTTTCCACCACCATTATCTCCAACTTTCTCACCACCCCTTAAGACTTCCCCATAGCTCGTCCTAAATGATTTATTTATATTGCTTGTTATAATGTCATCCTACCTCTCTTATCCCATTTCTCATCAAACAACATCATGGCATGGTTTCTGAGTAAAACTTGTCCTGAGAACCTGAAGACAGCTTTTAGAATGTTCCCAGTATAATCAAAAAAGTTTCTTTTTTATTAAGTCTTTTTGTATTTTTAATATTTTATTATACCACTTAAGAATCAAGGACACTTTAGGAAATAGCAAGAATACATTAAACTTCCTGCTAATTTATATTCATTATATTTGACAACATGGACTAGGAAATATATAAAGTAAACCACAAGAAGCAGGCATTTCTAGTCACTGGAATTTACTCTCTATCTTTGTATTTTTTATTTAAGCCCTCTAATTTGCAAAATGTTAATAACAGTTTGAGGCATACAATATTCCGACTCTGACCCCACCCCAGTGTCATCATTCCTCCACCAAACATAATTATAATTATTGTAGTTGGGTCACATGCCAAAAATAATGTTGATTCTAACAGTTTAGATGTATACAGAGACCCTATCTCTACACCACTGCTGTGCCCAAGGCCTTTGAACTTAGCCCCTTTGTTTTTCCCAGACTACATCTTCATGACTCTCCTTCCATTTTATACATGTCTGGCTTTTGCAGTTTTTAAAATCTAGGACCAAAGGTTGGTCCCCTTTGATACCTTCTATTTCCTTGGCATTATTATACTGATAACTGAGGACATTTTCTATTTGTCCTTCTCCTTCTGACTTACTTCACTTAGGGTGATAGTTTCGAGGGCTGGAGCAAAAGCAGAGCTGGCACGGCCTTTCCCTTACACGATGCAGTCCTGAGTTTGAGTCCCTGAACCCTATATGGTTCCCAAGCCTTCTAGGAGTGATCAATGAATGCAGAGAGCCTGAGATCTGCCTTATGTGACCCCCAAACCAAAGCCATACAATACATCCGATATGATAACTGTTGCAGGTGGACTCCATGGGTGACTTATGTGAGGCCGGAAGAGGAGAGATGGTCGCTTTCTGCCCAGCTGCCTCTGCCACCCGGGATCCACTGGGCAGGCTAAGGGCTGATAGTCTGCTATGAGTCCCTGCACGGTGTGGGCCTGAACCCCACCAGCCCCACGAGGTGGCCGCAAGCCACACCTGACGCCAGCTTGATCTCTAGGCATGGGAGTTGATCCCTACCACTCGAGGTTTCTGGGGAGCCATGGACTCAGGCTGGAGCAAGGAATTGCTCTTTGCAGGAAAGGAAAGTCAGTCCTAGGCCTTACCCAGGGTTGCCTTAGGGTTCTTGTCTTTCTCGCAGAAAAAGAATTTTCAGGAATCGATGAGCAATAAAGTAAAACAGGTTTTATTAAGGAGGTTTTAGGAGGGGGAGAGGAAGAGAGAGAGAATAACATGCTCAAGGGAGAAGGCGGGCTACTCCAAAGATGGAGTGCAAGCAAGAGAGAGAGTACACATCTCAAGAGGGGAGATGCGGGCAACACACGTGCTCAGGCACCACAT
Source organism: Cryptotis parvus (assembly GCA_021461705.1). Lineage (NCBI taxonomy): Eukaryota > Metazoa > Chordata > Mammalia > Eulipotyphla > Soricidae > Cryptotis > Cryptotis parvus. Next base: position 35,874 of record JAJIBD010011853.1, read on the forward strand.
GGGCTTGGCCACAGGGGCTCAGGCAGCATGTGTGTCCATGCAGCATGTGCGCACTGTCCTTCTGTCAGGACGGCTTTTATATATTTTTCCCCCAAGTTATTCCCATATGGGGCTCCAACCTCGGCTTCAAGGGCTGCTGCCAAGGGGAGTAGACTTTGGGAGTGGTCTTCTTTGACTGGAATGCTTTGGAGTCTTCTGTGAGCTGGGTGCTGGGCGGGAAGGCTGATTTATCTTCCTTAGGAGAGTTAATTATCTAAAGCCTTTAGAAGGGTCAGTGGCCTACGGCTTCACACATTCCCTTTTGGCCTTCCCTCCCCAGGATTTATTGTTGATAATGGTCTTCTCAAGTTTGCGTTCGGTTTTTAATAAGGTGTGGCTCTAGATCTCTTCTTCAGGAATTTTATTGCCATGTGGCGCCCCCTGTCTGCCTGCCTACAACAATAACCTCCAGTTATTATCCCCTGTTCAGAAACCTTAACCCCTTGTTACATGAGAAAAGGTTGGGGTAACCCAAATTGACTTAACAAACTCAGAGGAAATAGAGTACTGAATTTGAGCTATATTTCTTCTGGGCCTTGGTGAATCCGGCCTAACACATTTTTTGATATGCTTGTATAGTTCTTTTAGTAACTACAAATAGCCCTTATTAGACATCATTTTGTTATTACTGTTTTCTTCATTCAGTATTTTTCTAAATATTTTTTTTGAATACTACTTTATTTTTTGTAGGAGCCTATTGGATGGCAGGGCCTAGCTAGCTTGGGACCTTTGTTATTTAAGCAACTTACAGTTTAAGCTATTTACATGTCTTTAAGCCAGGGTTCAGGCTAAAGAGATCATTCTTTTATGTAAACACTGATTGAGGGTGTGGCAGTTACAGGAGTCTTTTTGACTCTGAACTATTAGTTTCTGAAATATTAGTATATATTATTATCTCTACTATGATTTCAATGCATTTAGATTGGGCAAAATTATTTTTAACACCCACTGGTCATAGCGTGGGACAGTTTGAATTTACCAGGAGACTACTACACTGGCCTTGTACTATCTTTTAAGACCAAAGGAAGGACCTTGCTAGTTTTCTAAAAGCAAGAGAGTATGACCCTTTCAGCAATCAGACACTCAGAATTATCCTGGTGAAGAAAAGAAATAAGAAGGACCTTGTGGGTACCATCTAGATTGCATGAAATCCATGAAATTATAATGAGATTTCCCCCATGAATATGTATCTATTAAGATGTCTTTATACCATCCCTCTCTCTCCAGTGTTTTGACAGAATTGTTAATCTTGGAGGAAGGGACTAGACCCCTGGCATAGTCATTTGTTTAGACCTGGAACAAAAGTGTGGCACCACCCTACATCTACACCTAAAAAGCTGATTCATTAATCTTTGTTGGTGTTACTCTCCCTGAGGAAAGGATTTTGGTTTTTGGTTTTATAAAGGGGGTTGAATTGAGGTAGAATTATCCATTTTGGTGGAAGACCTTGGTCTATGAACATGGTCAGAGGTCTGACCCGGAGATAGAGGTCTGGGAAATCTCACTATCTTGAATTGTAGTAGCAGAGTTAATTAGTAAAAACTTTTTGGGAACTGTGCTGGACTTGTGATTTTCACTGGCTCCCTTGGAGGGAGAAGAAACTAGTTCCCTGATATTATTGGGGACACCAACAACACCCTGACACATGCCTGTCAGGGTACAGAGCTTGCCCCTTGCTCTGAAGGCAGGGATAAACTCTGGCGTGGCGCCTGGGACCCTGCGGGATAACGGGTATCAAACATCAATCACCCTCACTGTACACATACCCTTTTTCTCTTTCTCAAACAATACTCATAACTTTCAAAAAACTGGGCAGTTTTTGAAAATAAAATTTAAAACTTGCCTGAATATCAATCACTAGCAAAATACCAGTGCACTTTATCTTTGCAGATAACTGATTACCTGGATTCTGAGGGCTGTTTGTCTATATTTATACTTCATGCCAATAATAAACCTAACAATTGAGATGAAATGATATAGTCTTTTTATCTTTAAAGGAAAAAAATCATCCCTTTATATTCTAGACTTAATCTAGAAGCTGAAGAATCCCCAATTCTTTCAAAAATCACTTTTTCTAACTATATCTTCTAACCCAGCAGAGCCTCACAACAAGCCAGACAACCCCACCCCGGCCCCGACTCCATGGGGGCCGCCATCTTCCACTTCCGACTTCCTTCTCGTCACAACTCCACCCAGCAGACCAGACCATCATAGCCCTGCTCGAGCAGCTAGTGGCCGAGCGGTTCATCAATAAATTCCTTATTCAGAGGTAACTACAAGAGTATGCCACCCACCACGGCAAGCCTGGCAAGCTGCTCGTGTCGTATTTGATATGCCAAATACCAGTAACATTTATATTAGGTCATTCCCATGACCAAATATAATGGTTTGATGCTCTTTATTTTCCTGGAGCAAGCGGATGCCTTTGGGTTCTACTAGCATGTGACAGGACATATGGAGATGTTACTGGTGCCTGCTCTAGCAAATAGATGATGAATGGGAAGATAGTGATAGTGATAGTGATATCTTCTAACTATATAACAATTCTTTAAAAAATCTCTATCTTCTAACTATATAACAATCAGAAATCTTTTTTATACCTAAACAGCTTGGCTAAATTTTTATTTATCTGAGTTGATGTCTGTAAGCTACAGCCCATAGAGGCTGAATTGGAAGCATATTTGCTATTTTTGGAACTAGGAAATTTCTTTAATTCATAAATACACACAGATTTGCCTGTCAGAGTTACTATGGCTCCATCACTAGAGATTTGTTTATTTGACTAAGGGCTTATTTCTGTGATTCGATTTAATAACCTGAGCATCTGGGCTGAATTGGCTTGTATCCTTATCTAGGTCTTTTTGCACAAGGAAAAGATGGTATTTTCCTTTTGGCTTCGTTCTTCATTCTTTCTAAGACTTTAAGTCACAACAAATAAGAATAAGATTTCTAAGGTCAATTTCACCTATCTACAACACAAGACTAGTCCAGTATTTCCCAAACTGATTCCTGGAGAGACCTTAATAAATGATAGTTTTCTTTGAAAATAGAGTTCTCAGGTTACTCTAGCCCACAGCTAAGAATTACAATGCAATTAGAAACTTGGGAAATGCTATAGTTTTGATTTTCTTTTGACATCATTTTTCAAACTTTAGTGACCAATAAATTTGGAGAGAAAATCATTTAATCTACCAACAGTAAGTCTATAAATTGCAAAGTACTTAGTATAAAATTATGGCATCTTATATGAACTGTATGGATAATACATATTATGCAAATTGCCTTTGCACTGTGCTCCTCCCTACAGTTCCAGTAATTATGGGCATATTGAATCACATAGCATTCCAAGTTTGGAATGACATGTAAATTCAGTCTCTCTGTGCTCTTTGAATAAATGTCTAAATAAATTTTTATGATAAGATAAAACAATAATAATAATAAAGGGTTAAATATGGCTATTGCTGTGTAGAATTAACATATATCCAACATAATTTGGTTAAATTCTTAGTCATAACTTCCAGAAATGCTATTCATACTTGCAAGGTTATATATTCTGGTGATGAAGAAGGAAGGTCAGAAAATCAAAGAGAACTTCAGGTTTGAGAACAGATCCTGGCAATGTCAGTCACCAGAACAATAGGTCTCATGTTATCACTTCCTTTCATTTGGAATTATCTGCTTGTCTTCACTTTTTTTGTACATTAGTTATCCCCACATATGGAAAACAAGGCAAAAGCTCCCAGCAGTCTCCCATTCATATTTTTCAGACTCTATGATGTCAAGTGAAAATATTTCCTAAAAATTTAGGGCAGGGATCTATTTAGAATGTATTATGTCATCTAACAACCCAGATATACCTATTACTGTAGTAATCACTATGGACAGTTTAATGAATCTAACGTGCATGAATCTAAATGTAGATGAAATGCAACCTTTTAAAATCTGAAAGCTAGGTTACTGAAATACTTTTAATTGAATGAGTAGTTCCTCATTTCTATTTTTATTTCCCTGATTCTGTTTCTATTTCCCCAAAGGAAAATAGAAAGGAGGAAAAAGTTCCTAGAGACAAAAATTTAAATGTTCAGTATAGATCACTTGGTGGTACACATATTTCCTGCTTTACCAATAAACTTTTAATAGTGCCCTGAATAGAAAATAAGACAGTCAGTGTTTAACTGAACAGATAGTTTTCTGCTTTTCCATGAGAATACCACTGAAATATTGCTTAGTCATTAAATTTAAGATCTTTGGATTTTGTTCAGAGCTATTAGTCTGGAGTGGATTGTCAGCAATTCCTTCTGGCCCCTGATTGGGAAGACAGGTGCCGACAGTTCCTTGAGGTCTCTGGTCAGGCAGCCAGTTGTTATGTCTCTAGTGGACCCTAGATCTAGGGCAGCACAGTGTGACCAGCATGCAGCCGCATTACTTCACACATCAGAGCACATGAAACACACTAAGTCATAGTCAGTTATAAGGCAGCTAATCTTCTCATGCCCTGCCTATGAAGACATACTAGAGTTAACTTCTCATGGGCACATTTAGCCTTAGATTATTGTAGAACACTGTGGTCTGTGCAGGTGGCTATATAAGGAGGCACCAGGCCCAAGCTGTGCCCTGGCTCAGAGGGGCCTCCCAGGCATGTCCCAAGGTTGAGCTCCTAGCCCATTGTCTGCAGCTCCATAGAAGATTTTGCTCTTACAACACTGAATGTACCTTCATAATCTGCAATTAATATTTTATATATACATATATGTGTACATATGTATGTACAATAACTTTTATAATCATAGAGTTTCTGAGAGATATTATAAAGGTTATGAATAATACCCATCACCAAATGCTCTCCAAAAACAGATATGGAATACCCTCAGCATCACTGAGGAGGGGTGGTCCTGAACATTACTGAGGTGGTCATGAGTTTGCTCAGCTCTGCATGGCCCAGGCAACACCACCTCCACAGATTTAGCATTGCATTGTTGGCCAGACTGACTATCTCCAGGAGTGGTCTTTGTGTTTCTGAGCACTGCTGAGAGTACTCTCAAATAAAAGCAGAAAATAAGCATAACACTTCCCTGTTATAAATAAGGAAATAGGGGCTGGAGCAATAGCACAGCAGGTAGGGAATGCTCTAGTAAACACATGCAGTTCTGAGGATTGCGCCAAAGTAAGCATCTTAACCCATGTCCTATCTCTGAGTCCTGGTTTGACTTCTTTATCTTACTAGACATGGTAGTACAGGGTCTATTTTCAGTGCCATTTCTAAATCTAAAGTTAAGAACCATTTTAGGGATCATAAAGGTACAAGCATTTACTCAATCTTTGCACACTATGGAGTAGGTAAAACAGTATCTTCATTTATATTTTATTTTAGAAGAGAAGGTAAAGAAAAAGAGTTTATTGTCTCTCCCTTATTATATGACTAATCAGAGGCACATCTAGAATTCAGCTGAGGAAGTTTGACCCCTGAGTCCACACATGTGACCACTCCCATGACACTGTGTCCTGCTTGGATCAAGATTCCTTCCTCAGGATCATAGCAATAAGTCTTTGGTGATTCTCGGAAAGGAGGCTCACAGGGCAGCCTGGCAGAGGGATTCTGGCTTGCTTTCTTCCTAGTACCACACATCATCTAGCCTTTACTTCTTTTTTTTGGTTCTTACTTCCTTGTCCTCATTCTACAAAATTTGAAACCGTCTAGAAAAATCAAGCTATTATAATAATTTGTAATTGTGATAGATCTTCAACAGGTTTGTACTGGGACCAGCAGCAGAAAAAGTCATTCATAATAAAGTTGTACCCTGATGCCATTTCTGTTCTCTGTTTGGGTCACCTCAGTTTAGTTTCTCAATTCTGTTTGTACATTTGAACTATCCAGGGTGCTTTTAAAAATACTTGGCCTGAGCCCATAACAATTAAATACAAATCTCAGAGGATGGAACCATGGAAACCCTATTTTTATAGTTCTCTGGGTAATTGTATTGAGCAACCAGGGTTGAGAACTTTTACCTTAGTATTCCTCAAACTTTAGCAAGTGTCAATATCATCAGAAAATCTTATTACACACAGACTATTTAGTTCTTTCCATAGAATTTCAAATCCAATACATCTAGGGAAGGACTGTAGACATTTTTATTTTCATCAAGTTTCAAGATCATGAATATAATTCTGGTTCTAAACCACACTTGAGAACTGCTTCCTTAAGCCACAGTAAACTTTTCTGTACACTGCTGAAGATTTAGGATGAGTTAATCAGTTTGGATGCTTTGAAAATATAGTTCAAGTCTGCTAACTTTATACTGAAAGGAACTATGAGGGGCCCGGAGCGATAGCACAGCATGTAGGGCATTTGCCTTGCACGCGGACAGCCCATCCTGGCCGGGTTCAATCCCCAGCATCCCATATGATCCCCCAAGCACCACCAGGAATAATTCCTGAGTGCAGAGTCAGGAGAAACCCCTCAGCAGTGCTGGGTGTGAACCAAAAAAGCAAGAAAAAAAAGAAAGGAACTATGAAATACTCTTCAACTAAGATACACATTAAATTTTTTATTATAAACATCTTGATTTACAAAGCTGTTTACAGTACAGTTGTTCCAATCAAACAATATTCCAACATGAGTCCCACCATCAATGTGCCTTTACCACCACCAAAAACCCTTGCTTCCCACCTACCCCATCATCATGCAGAACCCTGAGCAGTCACTAATTATATTGTTTATTAAAAGACATATCTCAGAACAACACTGTTCAAGTTATAGCCTTTTTACTGGGTTGTTACATGCAAGTTTGACCATATCTGTTACTGCTTTTGTTTGTGAACTAATTACACGAAGTCAAATTCCACTCAATTTTTTAATCTATAAATTTTCAAATTAAATCCTAAACCTACTACCAGAGGAAGTAGTATCCTCTACTGTTCCTCGGAACATGCAACAAAAGAGCCGTCAGTGGTGTTGGTGTCCTTGTCAACTCGAACATGGCTGCGAACATTGATTCATTTGAATGCCTAACAAACTGGATAGGATGATTACACTTGAAGAGATGTGGCCCACTGCTAGCAGTTTCTATCTTTGTTGTCGATGCAGCATAATCCAAATACAAGGATGAAGAAATTGAGAAATTCTGCATGGAACTGGAAGAGTTCTATAAAAAAGTTCACACCTTCTACAAGATCATAGTCAGTGGTTTCAATGCCAAGATAGGACTGAGAAGATCGGCTTAAGAACTCCACATCGGGACCCATGGCCTAGAATGGAACGAACAGAGTGAGAGACTATCTGAGTTCGTCATGTCCACCAAGACCATTCACGGGAACTCACAGTTACAGAGGCTGAATTGAAAAGTTGGACATGGGCATCTTCTGGTGGACACTTCCAAAATGAAATTGACCACATCAAGATCACTTGACGGTTTTGCCTGACAAATGTCACTGTCATCCCAAAATTCCAAACAGGATTGGACCACTGTCTTCTTCAAGGAAAATTCTACTGCACGCAACGGGAGAAAAGGCTGCAAAGTTTAAGAAAAGAACTCCCAGAATGACTACCAACTGTGAGCTCTTTGGCACCATTGTGGCAACATGGGAAGACACCGTCATTGACTACATCGATGAAGAATACAACTTACTTGTTTAGCAACTCCGTGATTGTGCAAAGAATGCCAAGAGAGAAAAAGCAACAAAAGGACACCTGTCTTCAAAAACTCTCGAGCTCATTCGCCAACGTGGCAAAGAGTGACCATGTGCTAAGACCCAAGCTTGCAAAGCAGTGCAGAGAAGCAATAAAGAAAGACCTTAGAGAAAAGAGCAGAAATACTGGAAGATACAGCAGAAGCCAGGAAAAGCATTCTCAATGCGTGCCTGTCCTTCGCCTGAGACCAAGATGACTGCTCTCCGATGTCCTGATGGATCTATCACATCTTCCAGAAAGACAATGGTGAAGATTATCCATGACTTCTTCAGATCTCTTTGATAGCCATGTCCACTGCCCACTACCAAATTCCGCAGGATGGATATGTTATTCCCAAAGTTCTCCCTTCTGAAATCCAACATGCCATTTCATCAATAAAGAAGGGAACAGCACCAGGCCCGAACAAAGTCAGACCCTAACACCTGAAGAATCTGCCATCAGTACTCCTCAATACACTGGCTTAGCTCTTCATATGCTACCTGTCTGAATGCAAGGTGCCCTCCCTACGGAAAACCAGCAGAACAGTTCTACTGTTCAAGAAGGGAGATATTCATGACATAGGCAACTATCGCCCCATCTGCCTGTTGATGTCATCTTCAAGCTCTTCACTCAAGACATCCTGAACAGGATTGGAGAACATTAGATGTAGGACAACCATGCGAGCAAGCTAGCTTCAGAAAAGGGTTCAGCACATTCGACCATATCCACACAGAAATAAAGCTCATTGAAATTTGTAGGGAATTCAAGATGCATCTCTGTCTCACACTGATTGATTTAAAGGAAGCTTTTGATTCTGTGGAGACTGAAGTAGTCATCGAAGCCCTATACAAACAGCACGTTCAAACCCAATACATCAAGATCCTTCGTGAGCTGTATTATGGATTCTCCACCGGATTCTCACCATTCTACAAAGAAGTGATCATCGATGTCAAAAGAGGGGTTTGGTAGGGTGATACCATTTCACCAAAACTCTTCAGCACCACCCTTGAGAATATCATGCAACAATTAGAATGGGAAGGAATGGGAGTGAAAATAGATGGTGGCAAATTCACCACCTCCGCTTTGCTGATGACATCGTTCTAATAACACCAAACATTAGCCAACAGCACAAATGCTGGCTGACCTTGATCAAGAATGTGGAAAGGTAGGTCTACAGCTGATTCTCAACAAAACTATGTTCATGATAAATGAACTAGTTCCTGAGGCCCCATTCAGTCTCAATGGAACAAACATCTTTGAATACAGCAGTTATGTGTACCTAGGTCAAGAAGTCAACATGTTGAACGTCCTAAAACCTTAGCTGTGCAGGAGGAAGAGAGCGGCATGGAATGCCTTCAAAATCATCAAAGAAATAGCTAAAAAGACAAAGAACTCCGGCTCCGGGCATATCTCTTCAACTCCACCCATTCTCCCTGCATTATCATATGCCTCTGAGACCTGGGCCCTAGGAAAGCAGGATGAGAATGCTACTCAGGTCTCCAAAAGAGAAATCGAAAGCACTATGCTTGGAATATCATGCCTCACTCAAGTGAAAGAAGGAATCTGGATCCCGACGGACCTTCGTCGCTGTTCCAGAGTCTTGGATGCTGTCTAGTTTTCCAAGTCATCGGAAATCAAATGTGCTGGACATGTAACATATTTTGGAGACAACTGCTGGACTAGAGCCGTTACCGACTGTATCCCACGGGATGTTGAAAGATCATGTGGCCACCCACCTACAAGATGGCCAGACTTCTTCGTCTAGACCCTGAACGAATGGTTTGAGGCTCTTCGTATTCCTGAAGCAAGTAGTACCCATTGGGCTACACTGGCATGTGGTACGGTCAAATGGAAATGTTTCTGGCACCCACTCGAGCAAATCAATGAATAATGGGATGTCAAGTGAAGTGATTTTAAATTGACTTATGACTCTCAGAATCATCAATGCCACTCAGTAGTCTTCCATTTTTGCTAGAGTTTGTTTTTATTCATTTTAAAGCCTCAATTTATTTAAAAATTTGTTCTCCTTTATTCATGTTTTAAAATTTCCTAGATCTAATTTTTTCTTTTGAAAATAATTTTTATAGACTAATTATTTTCTTTATTACAAAGATGTATTTTTATTGTGATGTTGTAAAAATGCAACTAAGTATATTTTTGGTTTAGGAATGAAAAATTCAGAAAGATATAAGAGGAAAGAAACTCATTAGAAGGAACATGGGCTAATTTAGAAACCAAATGGTATATAAACAATTAAGCATGAAATACATTTTAAAATGCATTCGTAGATTTATCAAGTGTTGCATCACTATCCTCCATTTCAATCTGGTTGAAATTTAAATACAATGGAAGGTCTATATCATTGACTTCTTTTTAAAATCCATTTCTTCTCTCTCAAAATGCTTTACTTTTTATAAATGTGCACGTTATATTAAACAAAAAATAGTTGTTTCCTCTGCCTCTATGCTCAGCGTCAGTCCTAGCAGGACTTTGGTATCATAGGCTGGGTAGGGTCAATTGAATTCAGGTCTTCCCAAGACAAATGCCCTGTCTAAGTATACTATTTTTGAGTCCAGCACATTTGCAATAATAGTTTATATAAAAATAATTGTGTAACTGTGAATGTTTCCTTTCACTGTTGCTACATAGCTTATCAAACAAGAAACATAGATTTGGTAATTGGTCAAGCAAAAGAATTTTATTAGCAAAATGGTTGCAGGTTGGGAAATAAGGTCTGTATAGTCAGGAGAATGGGTTATCACAGAGAAAGAAACAGGGAAGACATAGTGGGGTATAGACTAGTGGCCACCAGACAAGAATGAACAGTCAAATTCCCCCTGAACTGGTACCCTGAAGCACACTCCCTTTATATCGAAACCTAAATAATACTAAGGGTTAGAATTTTGTTGTGTTTTATTGTTCTTATGTTTGGGTATTAGGGCAAGGACAGTATTCCTTCTCTAATGATCTTTGATCCAGTTTCAAAGGATTTTATCAGAGAGAAAAATTGAGATTTTTTGTCAGAGACTTCATTTTACTCATTTTCTGGAGATAACTTTGATACATGCTATATGTAAGCTTAAGGTATACATCATAAAGATATGATGTGTATATAATATTTCAATATAAATCCAGGCTTACTAGTGATGTTGAATATCTTTTCATGTACTTATTGACCTATTGCATTTTTTTCTCTGGAAGATTTTTTGTATAATTTATGAAAAGATATTAATAAATTATTAATGCATACAAAATAAATGACAAATAAATGTATGAATACATGAAACTGTATCAATGTATCACTGTCTTCCCATTGTTCATGGATTTTCTCTAGTGGGCACCAGTAACATCTCCATATGACCTGTCACAAGCAAGTATAGCCCAAGGGCATCTGCTTGCTCCAGGGACAGAAAGAGCCTCAAACCATTCTTCAGGTCATGGAATTGAGGTCCATAATTGCTACTAGTTTTGACATAACAAATGAAACACAGGTAGCTTGACAGGCTCTGCGTGTTGGTGGTATACTCTCAGTAGATGACTCTCATGAAACTAATAACAGTTATTATGAATCTGATTAACGTGATATTCCCAAGCACTGTTGAGCAGGTCCAAGTAGTTTAGCTTCCCTTGGTCCAGTATTGAACTGCTGACCAGGTTGGCAGAACTGCTGATAAGAGCCATTGGGGGGGGGGACTCTCCCTCTCCAAAGATGTTCATGACAATGTTGGCGATAGAGTGAGATTATGTCCAGCTTTAATCAATTCATTCTTTCACCAAGTGCCTCTCTAAGGTCATAGTGACAGTCTTTATTTGAAGAACTGTTTTTGCTTTATTTTCATAGGGAATGTCTTGAGGATATAAACTATGTGACTTTGAAACAAATGAAATTTTTATGTGTTCACATTTGCTTTATATCATTATTGATATTTTATTAAAATAAACATTTTATAGAAAAAGTATCTTATAACTTTTGTTCTTTTTCTTTATCTTTCATAAATTTATGTCAACAAATATTTTATGTGATTTATTTTATGTGTATATTTCAATAATACATAGCAATATAGTAGGTGACATAAAGTTCATTTTATCAATAAAATTGGAATCTGCAGAGTTATTTTCAAAAGAAATTTTATAATATCAATTTTTTCCAGCATTTGACTATACTTTTAGGCTTTTTTAGAACAAGGACATTAGGTATTAAACCCAAATGCTTCTTATGAACAATCATTTAAAGACAAGCTAAACTATCTTGAAATCTGAATTGATCAATTTATTTTCCATTTTGAGTAAACTTCAGCCTCAATTTTAATCCCAGCAGTCATATATTCAATGAATATTAAATCCAGAAATATCAGAACCAAATCATTTAAGTATTAGTCAGGGAAGTGGATTGTATTTGTTATTATTCAAGTTGCAAAATAAATGTGTCAGTTTAGAAAAGTTAGACTACACTGTGGTAACATAGTCTGAAACTCCTAATGGTCTGAAATTGCCAAAGCTTCTTGTCTGTTTCTAAACAGTTATCAAATACTATCCAAATTTATCATTAGTGGCTTTATTGAAAATTTGGAATACATAAATTTTTGTGGGCCTCTTTCATAATTGCCCTCATGGTGGAATGTGTTATTCCTGACCTAGTCCTCCTGAAGTTATGGAGGATAACTTCAACATGAAATCTTGCAACATGAAATCTGGCCACTTGCAACAACATGGATTAATGGACTGCTGTGACATTAATGTAAATGAAATATTTCAAATGGTGACAAAATATCTGGTGATTAGCTCATATGTGGTGTATAGATATAACAGATACACAGATTAAATAAGACAATAATAGATTTTCAAAATGCAGTTAGAATGGTTATTGGAAGACAAGGATGTGGGCAAATGGGTGAAGGGAGCAATTACATAGTAAAGGATAACAGAATAGAAGTACTTTTGGTTGGTTGGTTGGCTGGTTGGTTGGTTGGCTGGTTGGTTGGTTGGTTGGTTGGTTGGTTGGTTGGTTGGTTGGTTGGTTGGTTGGTTGGTTTGGGCCAGTCATTTCTTTCTTCTGAGGAATCATGACTGGCAGTGCTCAGGAACCGTGTAGGATGCTGGGGATTAAACTCAGGTCAGCCACATGCAAAGCAAGCACCTTGCCTTCCAGTCCCTTTAGTGGTGAATTTAATAATGTATTATATGTAGATTTTAAAAATTATGCATGCCTGAAATTCATGTAATAGTATCTTATATAGTGATATTACTTCAGTAACAACAATAATAAAAAAAATCACCATTCCAGAACAAAAAACAAGAGATAAACACACAATTTTTTCCCAGTCATTGCCAAATATCCCTAAACCAATATATGAATCATTACTTTCTAAGACACTGCTAGTTGCTTTAACAGGAAGAGTCAGGAGAAATTGTATATTGATTCTTTAATCATTCTCATGATTTAGACCACCTCTTTTTTAAATTTGTGTTGCCAAAACTTGGCAATGTTTAACTTCCAGGGAACTAGGAAGCACATTCTGAACATATTCATGTAAGGACAATAAAATAATAAACTGGTCAACATTAATAATGGTCACAATCGTATTGTGTATTTTAATGAGATGTATATTTAATGTTTAACTGTAAAAATAATATATATTAAAATGCATCATTAAATTAATTCATAATTTGAAAATAAGAGCACATAATTAAATTTAGAATATAGCGTATGTCATGTGGTAATTATTTGCAATATATATGAGCATACATAAGAATATGTTGCTAGTGTAGAGCAGTAGTTAAAGGCCTTGTACACAATTGCACATGTGGGAGGCCTGAGTACTGCCTGGCAGATATTTAGCACCACATGTTTCCCTGAGCACTGTTGGGACCACTCCAAGCAATGCCTGAGAGTACTCCTTGAGCACCACCAGGTATGTCCTATTCACCAAAAGAACAGCAACAACCCCTTTCTATGTATTAGTATTATGTGTACTTTAATTGCGTTAATATGTATAGATTAAAAAGCAGTGGTGATACTCCTAAGAGACCAACATTTATAAATGGTTGTATCATTCTAACTAAACTTTATGTCAAATTTACAATTGAGATTTTAACAAACTCTTGTTTAACAAACAAGAGGTTGTGGTTGTGTCTGAGGTCCATAAAAGGACAAAAAGGAAGGAATTGAAATTTTTGATCAATGAGATAACTGTTTTCTATGATCACTAGATCAGTAGATATCCCGTTGTTCATCGATGAATGTTTGAGCCACAGACGCAGATATGTATGTATATATATAAATATATATGTATTATATTATATATAATATATATTATATATAATTATTTTCTATGTAATTATTACTCTATCCCCAAACTTTTGTTGGGCTAGACATACAAATCAGAGGTAGGGTACCAGGCTTACGTGTGTGAGGTCCCAGGTTTAATCCCAGGAAACATACACACAGACACACAGACACACAGACACACAGACACACATGCACATGCACTGCACTGGCTTTATCCAGAATATTTATTATGTCTAAAATTCTTATAAAAATGAATTGTTGAAGCCTGCTTACTGAGATATTTTTACTTTAGTCACCTTTTCCTTCAAAATTCATACTAAAATTTCACACAAAAATGAGATGGATATATTATCAATTTTTGTTCTCTGATCTATGTCTTTTTATTATGATCATACATGCTTCTTTATGCCTTTAGAGAGATGCCCAAATTTCAGAATTTCCAATAATAGGAAGAAGATAAATTTCTCTTGAGTGCTTGATCAATAATAGAGTAGATAGTTTGTTAATTGTAGGACCTTTCTTGATAGTTGTAGTGAAAAGAAGGAAACAAGATATTCTAACAGTAATGTGACTGTCAGCTGGGACTTATGTAGGATTAGATACAAACCGGAGTAACTCATATACTAGTATCACTTCAGACACTGATTTATCCACTCCAACTGATATGAAACACACTTGGAAGGAAATTTGGTTGCTCCCAAATATGACAAAGATAAAGTTCCTACAGGCCACCTGCCCCTTGAGGTGTTACAGGTTTGGCTGTGGTGCCTGGCTGCGTCGGCAGCTGGCTTACAGGAGACAGGCTTGTCTACGCCCAGGACTCTGCTCCATGGTTCCTGGATGGTTGATGGTCTGACATAGAAAAATACTGCACCCCCTGGGATGAACTCAGAGCCACGGCATAGTATGGCAAGCTAACCATGGTATATTCATTTGCCAAAAGCAGTAAAAAAATGGACCTCAGTCCCCAAAAATGGAGATGTTACTGGCACCCGCTTGAGCAAATTGATGAACAATGGGAAGACAAGTATTACAAGTGATAGTTCCCACATGATGTAGACTTTCAAACATGCTCAAAAAAATTCAAACATCTTCATTCAGAAATTAACATATTAATATTTTCAAGCAACATTATTCATGTCACTTTTCACTTGTTCATCTATTTGCTCAAATGGGCACCAGTAACCTACCCATTTGTTGGGAATGAGGTCCATTATTGTTACTGTTTTTGGCATATTGAATACACCATGGGTAGCTTGCCAGGTTCTGTCGTAGCTCAGCGCTTCATCCTAGGGGACCCAGTCTTTTTCTTTCAGACCATCAACAATCTAGGGTCCATGGGGCAGAGTCCTGGGTATATAATAGGACTGATTTTTTTTCACCGATCGTTTTTCACTGACCCAGTGAGGCGGCAGGGGGGAGGGCAAACCCTGAGGGGCTCTCACTTCTGGTGCCGTGCACCAATCCGGCACAACCCACTTCAGGCAGTGCCAGGTGGGGAGTTTTGCTGGGGCGGTACACCTGTCAAACTGTAATGCAGGTGTCCTAAGGAGAGCTCAGGGAGGACAGAAACCTCCAGTGCAGCAGAAGGGCAAAAGCTTGCTTGATCTTGATTTTCAGTATGAATTACTTGATCACTTGACATCCTGTTATTCATCGATTTGCTCGAGCGGGTCCCAGTAATTTTTTCCATTTGACCCTATCATGTGCCAGTGTAGCCCAATGGCATCTGGTTGTTTCAGGAATACAAAGAGCCTCAAACAGTTCATTCAGTGTCTTGAGGAAGAAGTCTGACCATCTTGTAGGTGGTTGGCCATGTCATCTTTTGACATCCAGTGGGATCCAGTCGGTAATGGCTCTAGTCCAGCAGTCGTCTCCAAATCGCATTACATGTCCAGCCCATCTGATTTTCGATGTCTTGGCAAGCGAGACAGTGTCCTTAACTCTGGAACAGCAACGGAGGTCGGAGCTCCGGATTCCTTCTTTCACTTGAGTGAGGCCTGGTATTCCAAGCATAGCGCTTTTCGATTTCTCTTTTGGAGACCTGAGTAGCATTCTCATCCTGCTTTAGTAAGGCCCAGGTCTCAGAGGCATATGTTAATGCAGGAAGAATGGTGGATTGAAGAGATGTGCCCGGGCCGGAGGTTCAGACTGTGAAATGAATATGAATACAGACTGTGAAAGCGGGGCCTCACTATCCTTCTGACCTTGGGGTTTTAAGCAGGAGGTGTCAGGACAGTTACCACAGGGATAACTGGCTTGTGGGGATGAAGCGTTCATAGTGATGTTGCTATTTGATCCTTTGAAGTTGGTTCTTCCTATCATTGTGAAGCAGAATTTGCCAAGCGTTGGAATGTTCACCCACTAATAGGGAACGTGAGCTGGGATTAGACCATTGTGTGACAGGTTTAATTTACCCTATTGATGATGTGTTGTTGCCATGGTAAACATTATTCATAATAGTCAAAAGAGTAAGTGTTCCAACTATTTATTTTGCAGATTAAATAAATCTACAAAATTAAAACATAGCTCCAAGGGTTTTTTCACTTGTGTGGGGGGACAGCCATGTTGGCCAGACTTGGAGGCGGGGATTTGGGTTCCTCCTCCCATTCCTCCACCTCCATGTTGAAAGGTGTGGCTGCGAGCTCCCAACCACCACACCCAGCAACTCCAGAAGAGTGACACACCAGACCCACAGCTCCACTGGCATGTGACAGTCTTCAGTATTACTGGACGTTAGGACCAGGTCCTTCCCAGGATCTTTCACATTTATACACTGTATACAGTTCTAGGCATATTCTAGCAGTGGACCATCATCCAAGTGAGCCTAGCAAGAAGCCAGGGGAACACCCACACCATAAGGTCTGTCATTCTCAACATCTAGACTCCACTGCTCCTCAGAGCTCCACCTAAGAAAAAAGCAGATCTCTCCCTGTTGAGGTTCATCAGTAAAGTTGGAGATGAAAGTCTACTACTGAGAGTGTGCCACCTCCATGACAGAGCCTGGCAAACTACCCATATTATATTTGATATGCTAAAAACCAGTTATAATTATAGACCTCATTCCCATGACCTGAAGGATTGGTTTGAGGCTCTTTGTGCTTCTGGAGCGAGCAGATGCCCTTGGGCTATACTTCCTTGTGATAAGACATATGGAGATGTTCCTGGTGCCCACTTGAGCAATTTGATGAACAATGGGAAGACAAGTGATACAAGTGACAAGTGAGATTAAGCAAGATGCTACATACTTTTAGAATGTAATATTTTTATTATTTAGTCTGAAAAAATGATTTTATGGATTATTTTAGCATTTCATTGGGCACAAATAAAAAGATTGGAAGCATGTTTGAATGCATTATTCTATAACTAACACATGAAAATAGTCTTTATACAATTATTAATTAGTCAGGAATTTTGAAAACAAAGTTCGCTCATCAAATTTAAGGAAAATAATTTGTGAATGTATGCCTAGACAGTGATAAAGCTGGCAAACAACCCTCCATAAGCAATCCTTAGAAAGGAGTGAAATTGTATGTTGAGTATTGATAGCATGATGTCTCCACAGAGGTACATTTTTGGTGGGAGCAGCTCAAGTTAAACCATTTTACTCTCCAAATAAAATGTCTCATACACTATAGAAACAGGCACAGATTCATAAACATTTAAAAATCATTATAAAATGTGTCTAATTGTCTGTAAGTAGTGACATATTCAGTTTGCTATAAGACAATATTGACCTTCATAAGGCACAATTTATTGTGGCAGTTCAATTGCTTTCCTTTATAGATATAAGCTTTTCTTTAGATAGGACACTGGTAGGGTGTTTGCCTGATATGGCACCAGAGTCTATACCCGGCAACTCCTATGATCCCCACCAGTCATGGGCATCACTCCTTGAGACCCTTGAGGAGTGATCTTAGAGTCAAAGTAAGCCCTAAAAAGTGCTCAGCATGACCTGACAGGTTAAATATAAATGCAGAAAAATGATTAAATAAATAAATAAATTAGATTTTCAACATTATTTTGACTGTCCTATTACTAGATTTCTTCAGAATCTACTGGGATTATAATGATTATTTTTAATTCCCTTACAATCGTTTTTATTTATTTTTAGAATTAGTCACACTTCTGCATATGCTTGATGCAGAAAATATTTTAAGACAAGTAAAAGAAAGAAAAGAAATCAACCACCCATATTAGTTATATTCTTGATCTCTGAGTCCAGTTCTTTAATGTGAAGGCCTGATGACAGACTGATGCTTGAATCCTGAGGAACCAGGGATATGTACTACACCAATGGTCCTCAGAGACCTTAGCGAATTAATATCAGTGCTCAGGGAACCATTTGGTGATGGCGATATAGCAGAAGTGGGCTGATTTTTAGCCAATGCCTTAACCCCTATACTTTCTTTCCAGTCAGCAATTATGTTTTTAACTCATACAATTCTGATCAAGATACAAACTCTGAGTGTAATGATTTTAGATTAATTCAAATGACTGACTTTAAACTTTATAAAATACTATAACATCTGACACCTTCTCAGGAGACATTCATTGAACTGACTCCATTGGTTTCAGGTGTGAGATGTGTCTCTGGATTACTTATTACCAGGTCTCTGACTACCAGTGCTTCTCATTAAAAAATAGTAAAATGGCAACATGTATTATAAGCAAAAAAAAAACATGTCGACAAGAAGGGCTTGGTGATGTCAGGGGGAACCGAACTTCAGAGCAGGGAACATTATCTTCCAGGTACACTTAGACAGTGGCAAATTTCTTCACCATCCTATAACTCATAGTAAATGTATTAAGCTATTCTAATTGATTTCTAGGAAGTGTAAGCAGCAACAAAGTGCCCAGATAAAGCGCTTAGGCAAGCAAGGACATTTATATTTCTTAGGTGTAGAACCATAGTAGGGGACATCGCTTCCAGATTACCATGGCATCAGAGAGAAAAACAGACACCCCCATCACAGGAAATGGATGAAGAAAATAGTCCTGACATCTAAATAAGGCAGACCCACATATATAATCTCTTTTACAAAGAATTCAAAGATGTAGTAGTTAGAATGCTGAATTAGCTTAAAGAAAAATTGAAACAGACATCCAATAAAATACAGGAGGTTATTAAAGAAACAGTGGAACCATGAACTAATAAGATTCAGGAAAAAGTGAGAGCAGAAATAAGAAAACAACAACCAGACATGTCATTAGTAAGAAATTCTGTAAATGAAATGAAAAATTCAAGGGGTACCTTCCACAGAAGAATAACAGCAGCCAAATACAGAATCAGTGAACTTGAAGATGAGCTACAGAAAGCATTCAGGAAGCAACAGAAGATAGAAAAAGACTTCAAAGAAGCTCAGCAGCAGGCAAGAGAACATTGGGATACATTCAGGAAGAAGAACATAAGAATCATCAGAATCCCAGAGGGGCAGGGAGGCAACGCCAATGAGGTCTAGGAATAGTAAAAGACATTATTGTTGAGAAATGCCCAGAGCTGAAGAATGGAGGCATCCAGAGCCAAAAAGCCCAAAGGGTACCAGCAAAAATATATCCCAACAAAAACATTCCAAGACATTTCCTAATCAGAATGCCATCAGCTACAGATGGAAAGCTGCAAGAGTAAAGAAAAAAAATCATACAAAGGAGCATCTTTTAGATTTACAGTAGACTATCAGATGAAACCCTCTGAGGCTGAAGAGAGTGGTGGGATACAAGGAAGAAACCTAATTAAATGAAGGCCTCACCAAGAATACTTTACCTAGTTAAACTCTCATTCAGATTTAAAGGAACAATACACAACTTTGTGGATAAACAGCAGCTCAGGAACTTCATAGACTCAAAATCAACTCTAAAAGAAGTACTGAAGGAGATATTAAGAGAAGACAAACCCGCAAAAGCACAACAAACTTATAAAGAATGGTGACACAAAATCCCATGTCAATGGGGAGAATTAATATTGTCAAGATGGTAATACTCCCTAGAACTTTGTACAGATTCAGTGGAGCCCATATAAGGATACCCGTGATATTCTTCAAAGAAATTGACCAAACACTCCTGAAATTCATATGGAATAATAAACCCCCCATGGATAGCTAAAGCAATCGTGGAAAAAAAGATGGGAGGCATCACCTTTCCCAATCTTAAACTGTACTACAAAGCAGTAGTAATTAAAACAGCGTGGTATTGGAATAAAAACACACCTGTGGACCTATGGAATAGAATTTAGTATCCTGACACCCAATCTTAAACACATGATCAGTTAATCTTTGATAAACGTGCAAAGAGTCCTAACTGGAGTAAGGGAAAGCCTCTTCAACAAGTGGTGCTGGGAAAATTGGACAGCTACATGTAAAAAATGAAATTGGACCTGTGTCTAACACTTTTGCAAAAAAAATCAGAACAGGGACCGAAGCAATAGTCCAGGGGTAGGTCATTTGCCTTGCACGTGGCCGGCCCATGCCGGCCAGGGTTCGATCCCGGCATCCCATATGGTCCCCTGAGCACCGCCAGGAGTAATTTCCCAGTGCAGAGCCAGGAGAAACCCCTGAGAATTGCTGGGTGTGACCCAAAAAGCAAAAAAAAGAATTAGAACAAAATAGATTAAAGATCTCAACATCAGACCTGAATCCATAAAGTACGTTGAAGAAAATATAGGAAAAACCCTCCACAACATTGAAGCTAAAGACATCTTCAAAGGTGAAACACTGTTAACAAAGCAACTAGAAGTAAAGATAAACATATGGGACTATATGAAACTAAAGAGCTTCTGCACCTTGAAAGAAACAGTGACCAACATACAAAGACAATCCACAGAACGGGAAAGCATATTCACCCAATACCCATCTGATAAGGGGTTAATATCCAGGATATACCAGGCACTGATAGAACGTTAAGAGAACAGCCAACCCCTTTAAAAAATGGGGCGCGAAGAGATGAATAGAAAATTTGACAAGGAAGAAATTCAAATGGCCAAAAAGCATATGGAAAAATGCTCATCATCAATAATCATCAGAGAGATGCAAATCAAAACAACAATGAGACATCAACTCACACCACAGAGACTGGTTCATATTCAAAAGGGTAAAAACAACAAGTGCTGGCATGGATGCAGCCGAAAAGGGACACTCATATATTGTTGGTGGGAATGTCGACTTGTACAACCTTTCTGGAAAACAAGATGGACATTCCTCCAAAGACTAGAAATTGAGCGCTCATTTGACCCAGCCATACCACGCCTGGGAATATATCCTGGGAAGCCAAAAACACACAGCGGAAATACCATCCGCACTTTTATTTTCATAGCAGCACTATTCACAATAGCCAGTACCTGGAAACATCCAGTATGCCTGAAAACTGATGACTGGATAAAGAAACTGTGGTACAACTAACAATGGAATACTATGCAGCTGTTAGGAAAAATGAAGTTATGAAATTTGCTTTAAATGGATGGACATGGAAAGAATCATGTTGAGTGAAATTAGTCAGAAGGAAATAGAGAGATATAGAATGACTGCATTTATTTGCATCTCACACACAAACACACACACACATATATATATGTGTATATATATATATATATATATATATATATATATATACATGTCATAATACCAAAATCTAATGTCAGGCGAAACGTGGATCAGGAGGTCTTACCAAAAGTTGAAATAACCACAAATGTGTGGGAGTCAGAGGGAGTCAGAGAAGGGAACATGTGCAAATAAATGTCGAAAGGGCTAATACCAACCTATAACTGAGCATTAAATACAGGCAAAAAATGCACATGATGGCCTCTAAGTGTATGTATTGCAATCCACAACATGTAAGAGAAGGATAAGTGGGATAAGTGAGAGAGGGGGGAGAGAAAAGAGATAAAGTACCTGCCGTGGAGGCAGGCTATGGGAGGGAAAAGGGAACTGGGGACATTGGTGGCGGGAAATGGGCACTGGTGGAGGATGGGGTGCTGAAACACTATGTGACCAAAACCTCCAGACATGAACAATGTTGTAATTGTATGTCTCAGGGTGGTATAATAAAATATTAAATAAAAAATTCCCGAGCTGCTACTTGCTCTCCCTGTGCCACTCATGAGGCACCTGGCAGGCATGGCGGGTTCTAGCCCTGGCCTGCTACCCCAGCAGAGCCTCACAACAAGCCAGACAACCCCCCCGACTCCATGGGGGGCCACCTTTTCCACATCCAGACTTTCCTCTTGTCACAACTCCACCCAGCAGACCAGTTTATCATAGACCGGATCATGGACACCCACCCTGCCGCAGTTTTTTTCTTCAATCCAGCCCAGGTAATAAAATAAAATTGGCATTAATTATCCATTGCAATACTTAATTATGAGAATGAATAAAATGACAATTAAAATCATGTTTTTCTTATATTTTATCAATACAATTGTACTATACTACATTTGTAATCTGGGGAAATATATTCTTATGTGTAAGTGACATTAAAAAAATTAGGGAAACAATTTCACACAAAATAAATGTGTATGCCTTTTTAAAACCTCTATTTTGAATTTGTATTCCTATATGTATGGTTATGCTTAGTAGAATTTATTTATTTTTATCTATTTATTACCAGATGGGCTGGACATGTAATACGATTTGGAGATGATGGCTGGATTAGAGCGGTTACTGACTGGATCCCATGGGACGTCAAAAGATCACTTGGCTGCTCACCTACAAGATGGTCAGACTTCTTCGTCAAGACCCTGAACGAGCAGTTTGAGGGTCTTCATATTCCTGAAGCAACCAGATGCCATTGGGCTACACTGACACATGATAGGGTCAAATGGAAATATTATTGGCACCCGCTCGAGCAAATCAATGAATAACGGGATGTCAAGAGATCAAGTGAATTTTTAATATTTTATTATACCACTGTGAGATATACAATTATAAAGAAGTTAATGTTTGGATTTTGGTTTACAGTGCTCAAGCTCCCATCCCTCCACAAGTGCCCATTTCGACCAAGTTTTCTCCAATTCCCTCCCTTTCCCCTAATCTGCCTGTATGGCAGGTTCCTTATCTCTTTTCTCTTTCTATCTCTCTTTCTCTCTCACTCTCTTCCTTCTCTTACACACTGCAGATTACAATATATACATTTATAGGTTATCATCTGTATCTTTTTGCCTGTATTCAATGCTCAGTTCTAGGCTGGTATTATCACTTTTGAAAATTATTAGCACACTGTTCCTTTCTCCATCTTACTTAACCTCTGACTCCCACATGTTTGTGGTAGATTTCACCTTTGACAAGACCTCCTGATCCATATTTTGCCTGAACATGGATACTGGTTTCATTATATATATATATAAATATATATAATTTATTTATTTATTTATTTATAGATTTATATATATTATATATTTATAATATATAAATATATCACTATCACTATCTTCCCGTTAATCACATATTTGCTAGAGCGGGCACCAGTAATATCTCCATATGTCCTGTCTCATGCTAGTAGAACCCAAAGGCATCCGCCCGCTCCAGGAACATAAAGAGCCACAAACAATTATATTAGGTCACGGGAATGACCCTAATATAAATGTTACTGGTATTTGGCATATCAAATACTACACGAGCAGTTTGGCAGGCTTGCCGTGAGGGTGGCATACTGTTGTAGTCACCTCTAAATAAAGCATTTATTGATAAACTGCGCCACCGCTAGTGGCGGCGCAAGCCGAGCTGTGATAGCCTGGTCTGCTAGGTGGAGTTGTGACTAGAGGGAAGTCCGGATGTGGAAAATGGCAGGTTCCATGAGTAGGGGGAGGATGGTCTGGCTTGTTGTGAGGCTCAGCTGGGGTGGCAGGCCAGGGCTAGAACCTGCCATGCCTCTGGGGCGCCTCACGAGCAGCTGGGCACAGGGAGCAAGTAGCAGCTCTGCCCCATGTCTGAGAGTCTCTGGTTCAGCATACCTGGGCCGGATTGAAAAAAAAACTGCTGCAGGGTGGCTGTCGATGATCCGGGCTGTGATAGTCTGGTCTGCTGGGTGGAGTTGTGATGAGAGGGAAGTCCGGATGTGGAAAATGGCGGGCCCCATGGAGTACGGAAGGGTGGTCTGGCTTGTTGTGAGGCTCAGCTGGGGTGGCAGGCCAGGGATAGAACCCACCATGCCTCCCGGGTGCCCTCACGAGCACCTGGGCACAGGGAGAACAAGTAACAACTCTGCCCCCATGTCTGAGAGTCTCTGGTTCAGCATACCTGGGCCAGATTGAAAAAAAAAAAACTGCTGCAGGGTGGCTGTCAATGATCCGAGCTTTGAATGTCTGGTCTGCTGGGTGGAGTTGTGACGGTAGGGAAGTCCGGATCATCAGATAAATATGTAGTTTATATTTATTAAATTTGACATTACCAAATAAGGACCTATGATAATAAACATGCAGTTTTTTTTTTTTCAATCCGCCCAGGTATGCTGAACCAGAGACTCTCAGACATGGGGCAGAGCTGCTCCTTGCTCTCCCTGTGCCCAGCCGCTCATGAGGTTCCTGGGAGGCATGGCGGGTCCTAGCCTTGACCTGCCACCCCAGCAGAGCCTCACAACTAGCCAGACGACCCCTGACTCCATGGGGCCACCATCTTCCACATCCGGACTTCCTGCTCGACACAACTCCACCCAGCAGACCAGACTACTACAGCCCGGATCATCCACACCCACCCTGCAGCAGTTTTTTTTTTTCAATCCAGCCCAGGTATGCTGAACCAGAGACTCTCAGACATGGGGCAGAGCTGCTACTTGCTCTCCCTGTGCCCAGTCACTCATGAGGCGTCCGGGAGGCATGGCGGGTTTTAGCCCTGGCCTGCCACTCCAGAAGAGCCTCACAACAAGCCAGACGACCCCCTCCCCGCCGACTACATGGGGGCCTCCATTCTCCACATCCGGACTTCCCTCTCATCACAACTCCACCCAGCTGACCAGGCTATCACAGCCTGGCTCGCTAGCCACCAGCGTCCGCGCGGTTCATCAATAAATGCTTTATTTACAGGTGACTACAAGAGTATGCCTGGCAAGCTGCTCGTGTTGTATTTGATATGCCAAATACCAGTAACATTTATATTAGGTCATTCCCATGACGTAATATAATGGTTTGAGGCTCTTTATGTTCCTGGAGCAAGCGGATGCCTTTGGGTTCTACTAGCATGAGACAGGACATATGGAGATATTAATAGTGCCCGCTCTAGCAAATAGATGATCAATGGGAAGATAGTGATAGTGATAGTGAAAAAATTCCCATGTCAACAATATCTCAGTATCAAGCATCTAAATATACAAGTTAAGAGACGCAGAGTGGGAAAATGGATAAAAAAAAAAAAAAAAACTGAATCCAACATTCTGCTGGTTCCAGGAAATGCTTTTGAACATTCAGAGTTTCCATCGTGTAATGGTTAGCACTCTGGACACTGAACATTCAGAGCAATCACTGACTCAAAG
This sequence comes from Cryptotis parvus, assembly GCA_021461705.1. Taxonomy (NCBI): domain Eukaryota; kingdom Metazoa; phylum Chordata; class Mammalia; order Eulipotyphla; family Soricidae; genus Cryptotis; species Cryptotis parvus. The sequence goes on from JAJIBD010011853.1 coordinate 61,322, forward strand.
TCAATGGCTAGAAAACAATTCTTCATGCAAATAATTCTGGGGTGGCCATACTAGTATCAGACAATGTGGGTTTTAGGCTGAGAAAAGTTAGAAGGGATTGGAAAAACTGTTTCTCAATATAAGGGATAGGTATATCAGGAAGAACTTATACTCCTACCATATATGTATCCAATAAGGGGTCAGAGAAATATGTAAAATAACTGCTAATAAACTTCAAAGGATGACACTGACAGCAACACAATTGTAGTTGGAGAATTTAACACTGCTCTGTCACTTCTTGATTGATCAATGAGACTGAAACTTAGCAAGAAAATCTGAAGTAAGAAATGGAGGAGAGAATGCTAGAAGATATGCACAGGGTTCTTCATTCTCCAAAAAGCTGAATACACTTTTTTTCTCCACTGCACATGGAATATTCTCCACGATAGACCACATGCTGGGACACAAAACATATTTCAATAATATCTAGAATATAGAAATTGTGTCAACTATTCTTTCAGAACATGATGCACTGAAAATAGAAGTTAATCACATGCAGAAACAGAGAATCAAAACAAACAGCTGGAAACTTAACAGCTCAGTGCTCAACAACCAGGGGTCACAGAGGAAATCAAAGAGGAAATCAAGAGATTCCTGCAAAAAATGAGAATGAAGACATGAGCTATCAGAGCTTATGGGACACAGCTAACACAGTGTTAAGAGAAAGTTTATAGTCTGCAAGCATTTTTTCTGGAAGGGAAGAAAAGACCCACATAAATACTTTGATTTCACAACTTAAGATCTTGGAAAACAACCAACAACAAAGAAGCCCATATCAGGCAGGAAAGAGGATATTATAAAACTAGAGCAGAAGACAACAAGCTGGAATCCCCCAAAATAAAATCCAAATGATCAATGAAACCAAGAATTGGTTCTTGGAATAAATAACGTCAGCAAACCACCTGCATGGCTCACATGAAAGGTTGAGAGAGAACCCTGATAAATATAATCAGGATTGAAAAGGGGGGACATTACCTAGAGACCACAGAAATTCAAAAGATCATTAGGAGATTACTTGACAGTCTGTATGCTATGAAATATAAATAGAACCTGTAAGAAATGGACAAATTCCTGGAGTCCAATAACTTCCCTCTGCTGAAGCAAGAAGACTTGGAACGTCAGAACAAACCTAACACTAATGAGGAAAATTAATGAACTCATACCTCTTTCTAACACCATGCACAAAAGCTATATCAAAAGTCATTAAAGATATCTACATGAGACCCGAATCTATAAGGTACATTGAAGAAAACATAGGCAAAATCCTTCCACGACACTTTAGCTAAAGGCATCTTCAAAAATGAAGCACATTGGGCCGGAGCGATAGTCCAGAGCGTAGGGCGTTTGCTTCCTGCACACGGCCGCCCATGCTGGCCAGGGTTTGATCCCTGGCATCCCATATGGTCGCCTGAGCACCGCCAGGAGTAATTCCTGAGTGCATATCCAGGAGAAACCCCCTGAGCATTGCCAGATGTGACCGAAAAGCAAAAAAAAAAAAAAATGAAGCACCACTTACAAAGCAAGTGAAAGCAAAGATAAACAAGTGTGACTACAGAAACAAGATGCTCTGTACCCCAAATATAAGTGACCAAAATACAAAGACAGTCCATGGATTGAAAAAGCAAATATATCCAATACCCATCTGACAAGGGGTTAATATCCAAGATATATAAAACACTGAACTTTATATATAGAACTTTACCAAAAAAAATCCAACAGCATCAAAAAAATGGGTTAACGAAATGAACACTTCACCAAAAAATATTGAAATGGAAAAAAGGCATATGAAAAAATGTTCTTCATCACTAATCCTCAGGAGATCAAATCAAAACAATGAGATATCATCTTACACCACAAAGACTGGCACACATCCAAAAGAGCAAGAGCAACCACTGGGTGTGGAGGAAAAAGGGACTCTCATTCATTGATGGTGGTAATTCCGACTGATCCAGTCTTTTTGGAAAACAAGATGAACATTCCTCCAAACTGGAAAATGAGCTCCCATTTAACCCAGCAACACCTGAGGCACGCAAAATACACAGCAGGAACACCATCTGCACTTCTATGTTCATTGCAACACTATTCACAATAGCCAGACTCTGGAAACAACCTGAGTGCCCAAGAAGAGACAACTGGATATGAAACAATGTTACATCTACACAATGGAGTAGTACTATGCAGCTGTTAAATAAAAAGATGTCATTAAATTTGTCTATAAATGAATAGACTTGGAGAGAATGATGCCGGGTGAAATTAGTCAGAAGTAAAAGTACAGATATAGAATACTGCATTAATTTTGGGGATATAAAAAATTATGAGACTAATAACCAAGGCAAGGCAAGAGAGAGGTCAGGAAGACTTGTCAATGGTTGCAGTCTACCACAAGTGTGTTGGGCACAGATGATAAATAACAGAGAAGGGACCAGCTTGCCAACAATAGTTGGACATGGTAATGCTAGACTAGAACTGAATGTTGAAAGTAGCTATTGGTATATACATAATAGCCCATCAATGTATGTATCGCAACCCATAATGAGACACAGAGAGAGAGAGAAAGAGAGAGATGTGCCATAGAGGTAGGAGAGGGGTGAGGGGGGAACCGGAGATATTGGTAGCAGGAAATGTGAACTGTTAGAGGGATGGATGCTGGAACACAGTGTGACTGAAACCTTATCATGAACAGCTTTGTAATTGTCTGCTCACATGATATAATAATATATTTCAGAAAAGGAAAATAAAAAGTATGCCTTACTCTTCAATTTATTTTACTAGTTGCCCAAAATTGGACAATTTAATTAACTAATTGGTCAAAATTTATTTTAGTTATTGTCAATAAAATTAACCAGTCTCCAATACATAGATAATAATTGGAACTCTTTTAAGGTTGGTGCTTCAGAAGGAAGAAATAAACCTGTAGTTTATAAAATAAAATAATATAAAGCCAAATACATTGCAAAACTCACAGATTAATTTTTAGTATGTGCATTTGAAACAATTTATCTTACACATATTTGATATATTATTATGTTCATTCTTACACTGGAAAAATTTTGTCTACCAAGTGGTGAAACTAGACCTGGTTATAAAGAAATCAGAGACATCTTCTTCACAATGGAATACTATGCAGCTGTTAGGAAAAATGAATTTATAAAATTTGCCTATAAATGGGAAACATGGAGAGGATCATGGTGAGTGAAATCAGCAGAAGGTAAAGGACAGATATAGAATGACTGTATTTATTTGCAAGATATAATATATATTATATACATTGTATTACATATTATACATACATATACATATATACATATATATAAATATATATATATGTAAACATATAAATATATAAAACTCACAGAGTGGAGATTCCGCCTGACTTTCTTAACATTGAAAGCTGGATCACAGTCTAGACACATGCAAATTCA
>JAJIBD010011854.1:0-27848 GCA_021461705.1 Cryptotis parvus
TTTACTTTGGGTAAGTTAACAAAACTGAATTGATATTCACAATAATTCAGCTGTTGAATCACAGTTCAAATATTTTCTGTAGTACTTACTAGTGAATAATAGTTTTTAAATGCAAGCTTTGTTTATTGTTTTTAAAAAGAACTCCAGATATTTGTCCAACTAATCCTTTTAATCTTTGTGACTTTTTCTTTGTCAAGTGTAGCACATCTTAAGATTCTACTTGGGGCCGGAGCGATAGCACAAGTGTGGGGCGTTTGCCTCGCATGCAGCCAACCAGGGATGGCATCCCATATGGTCCCCCCGAGTACTGCCAGGAGTAACCCCTGAGCATTTCTGGGTGTGACCCAAAAAGCCAAAAAAAAAAAAAAAAAAGATTCTACTTCTGGGGCTGGAGCAGCGGGTAGGGCATTAGCCTTTTGCACATGACCAACCCAGGTTTGATCCCGGCATCCTCTCCTGATTACCACCAGGAGTCATTCCTGAGTGCAGAGCCAGGAATAACCCCTGAGCTTCACTGGGTGTGACCAAAAAAAAAAATCTACTTGAATTCCTTATTTTTCAATTCCGAACATTTTGTCTGTAGTTTTATACATAATGTTGATAAAGGCTACTTTTAAAATCACTTCAAACTTTGATAGTTAAAACAAATGGAGTCCTATCAGTATGATAAAATCTAATTCATGAACAAAAGAATACCTCAAAATATTTTGATTTGTTTTAAAATTGAATAATGATATTGAACTTAATGTCTTAAATCTTTTAATACACTGCTTCCTGAAAGAGCAGTGCTCTTCCCCTCCCAAAGTGTGTACTGGATGATAAATGAGTGAGTTTATGTTTCAATAAAAGGTTATTTATGGATTCTGAAATATGATTTCCATTGTTTTTTTTTTTTTTTCCATATTTCACCCCCAGTTTTTTTTCTTTTGACCATTTTTTTTATCTCAAGGACTGTACAAAACCTCTTCAGGGCTGTATTTGCCTTGTATTTGAACAACATAAGAAAAAAAAAAATAGGGGCTGGAGTGATAGCCTACCGGGTAGGGCGTTTGCCTTGCACAAACGCCCAGGTTTGATCCCCAGCATCCCATATGGTCCCCGAGCACCGCCAGGAGTGATTCCTGAGTGCAGAGCCAGGAGAAATCCCTGAGCATTGCCGGGTGTGACCCAGAAAGCAAAAAAAAAAAAAAAAAAATAGTTACACAGAAACAACAGATTATAGCTTTCAAAACTAAGTGGAAATGAATGTTTTTAGTTAGGTAGAGCAGAGAGGACATGGGGAAACTGAGATAAGTCACATAAAGAGTTTGAGAATTTGTGTTTCCGTATATTAGTAAGCAGTTGAACATTTATACTTTTTTGAACAAATAAATTTTTAAGGAAAACTAAAGTCACATAAACTTTACTGCCTCAGCAGTGAGCGAAGAAAAGCAAAATGAGGGGTAGTGGGCACTTCACACATGAATTATCACAATTGTATTATGGTAGGAACTCTTTTACCTTTGGGAGAAGTGTTAGGTGTGTCTCACTCTGCATAGTGAACACCGATATTCTTTGGTTTTTTTTTTTTTTTTTTGCTTTTTGGGTCACACCCGGCAATGCTCAGGGGTTAGTCCTGGCTGTGCACTCAGGAATTACTCCCTGGCGGTGCTCGGGGACCATATGGGATGCCGGAATTGAACCCGCGGCTGACAGGCCGGCCGCGTGTAAGACAAACGCCCTACCGCTAGGCAATCGTTCCGGCCCCACCGATACTCTTTGGGATGGAGGCCAGTGCCTGCTAATTCTTTTGTGTGAAGGCTTCTCTCTGAAGTGCGAAATACTGAGCTTAATATAATACAAGTTAAGTGATCCTGGAGGATAAGTTCACTCATACTTCTGAGTTAGATTTTTAGTGGTAATTTTGACTGTATCTTAGTTTTCTTTTTTTAACTTTAGAACCCACCTCTTTCATTGATTTAAGTTTCCTGTAAATGCAGTCAGAATGTTTAAAGTACATTGAGCAAGTATTGTTGAGGATCTTAGTTTTAAAATTGTAGTTTAGCGGGTAAATAATGTATATACCCATATGAATTAAGTTATGCATATGCACAGTATATGTTTTTAAAAACTCACTTTTAAGGGTATCTTTCCCTTAATACAGTCTTTCTTTTTAAAACAAATTTTTCAGCTAGTATGTTCAACACACCAGGAATGCAGAGCCTGTTGCAGCAGATAACTGAAAACCCACAGCTCATGCAGAACATGCTGTCCGCCCCTTACATGAGGAGCATGATGCAGTCTCTAAGCCAGAACCCTGATCTGGCTGCACAGGTCAGTAGAGACGATGGAGAAAGATTGCAGTGTGGACTGAAAGAGCCTGACTAAATCATGAAATATCTGCACATTGTGTTATCATCTTAACATGTGGGGAGTGGTTACCTGCATTTCTTTGCAATGAATAAGGCTTACTGTATGTTTAAATCATCTGCCTATTCACTAGCTAGAAAGAGTGCAGGTTTACTTTATTTAGAAGGTGAATATAAAAGTTTGGAATTGTTGGCTTTCCTTTTTTAACATAAAACTGGAAGTTTTCAAAATTGTAATTGGGTAACATAACTTTACAGAGTGTTAACTTTTATGGCTTTGAGGTATAGCTCTCCTTTTAAGATATGTTTAGTGAAATGTAAATTTTAGAATTACTAATACATTTGGAATAATTTTGCTAATTAGATAACAGATTTCTGATAATAGGTTCGAAGTAGCTGTTATAAAATAACCTGCAATTGTTTATTAAAAGCGGGGCGGGGGTGTGTAGGAACTCTGGTCTTTTTTTCTAGTGTAGATTCTCCTGCCCCACCGACCCAAATTACTTGACTGGTCCTTAATTCATTTTCTGACTAAACTGGCCATCACTTGATCACTTGACTTCCCGTAGATCATCAATAACTCGAGCGGGCACCAGTAACATCTCAGTATGTCCTGTCACATGCAAAATAGCCCAAGGGCATCTGCCCAGTCCAGGAACATAAAGAGCCTCAAACTATTCCATCAAGTCATGGGACTGAGGTCTAGAATTGTTACTGGTATTTGACATGTCAAACACGACATGGGTAGCTTGCCAGGCTTTGCCGTCGCGGTGGGATAATCATCTAGTCACCTCAAGACTTGAGTGTTTATTGATGAACCGTGTGGCCGGGCTGCAATCAGGTCTTTCTGCTGGGTGAAGTTCTGATGAGAGGGGAGTCCGGATGTGGTAAATAGTGGCCCTCATGGTGTGGGAGTTCCTCTGGCCTCGCGAGGCTCTGCTGGGGTGGCGGGCTAGGGGCTAGAACCCGCCATCCCTCCCCGGACGCCTCATGATCAGCTAGGCACAGGGAGAGCAAGTAGCAGCTCTGCCCCGTGTGTGGCCATACCTAAAAAATTTATGGTTATCAGCCCTAAATAAGCCTTTAGATTGGCATAGGAACTGCCCCATAGGTATCCTTTGGGGGTTCTAACATATCTTGACTCCCTTCTGATTTTGATATAATTGAATTTTTAAAAACTGAATGATTTGGTTATATCTTTAGATTGAGATCCATTGTACTTGAAAAGTCTTGAAGAATGTGAAATAACCCTTAATCATCTGCAGTTTGTGTTTGCGTTGCAAAGGGTGCAAGGAGGATGGCACAGGCCTGGCTGTGCTCAGGGTTGCCTCCCTGGTAGTGCTGGGGATTGAACCTGGGATTGACCACATTCAAGTCCTCCGCTTAATCCATGTACTATTTCTATGACCCTTGCTATGAGTATATATTTTTGGTTTTGTTTTTGGGTCGTACTTGATGTGCTGATAACTCCTGGCATTCAGTGCTTGGGGACCATAGAGGATGCCAGGGATCAAATCAGGTCAGCCCCGTGCAGAGCAAGTGCCCAGCCTTGTGTATTATTTCGTTGCACCTCCCCCCATTTTAAAAATATTCTGTAATGATAAAAATTTGAGATAGTTTTCTTCGTAGTTTCTTTCCATTTCCAAATCTTTAAATATAATTTTCTTTATCAAATGAAATTGCTTTTATTTTCTGTCTGCATCATATTGATTCAGATATATATGACATGTTTTGAGTTATATTTCTCATTTTACTTCGAATTTAAAGTAAAGTTTTAAGGATGTTTTTAAATATATTGTACTGCTTATTTTGCATAGTGTTATATCTTGTGAGGAATTGTTTTGTTAATAACAAATGAGCCTGAGTAGTTAGTAATACTACACTTAACTGACACTTTTGCTGAAAATATGTAGAGTGGTCTTATTTTTATGCTTTTTAATGACAAATGAGTATGTAGAAAATAACAGCATACATCTCAGTTTTAAATTTTCATATTAGCATACACATTTTAGTCACCAAACAAGTACATTTCAACTCATGTATACTAACAGTTTCACATTTATAAAGTATATTTATTATTACACTAAAGGAAATTTAATAAGGCTAGATGTGGTTATCTTTTATTATAGATAATTCGAAATAATCACAACTTTAATAGGGTAAAGTCTGCCATTTTTCTATCCTAATTTTGGTTTTTCGTTCAAAAGAGTGAAAGTAAATTGTATTAACAGGTAAGTTAGGAGAAAATTTTCTAATCAAGTAAGGTAACAATTTTCTAAAAATGAGTAATGTAGATGGGCACTGGTGGAGGACGTGCTGAAACACTGTATGACCAAAACCCAAACATGAACTTTTTAATTGTATATCTTTTTATTTGTATATCTCACGGTATAATAAAATACTTAAAAAAATGAGTAAGTGTAAGCTAACATGATTTTCAGATGGTATAAAGTTTGGAAGATAATGTGATAACTTCATTAATGTGTTCCTAATTAAAAATAATTGAATAGAGCCGATAAAGAATCAGGTTTATTGATCTTCAGGAGCTAACTAAAGTCTGGTCACTTTGGAACAAATTCTGTAACCCACAAAATTCCTTCCTTCCTGTTTTATTGTGTTCACCTGAATGTCTTCTAACAATTTGTTAAACTAAAGGGAGTAAGGGAGGGACCTCTCTTTTTTCTATATTTGCAGGTAATTAATCTCAAATACGATTAACTCCTTGAGGGCAAGGATCATATTTGATCCCGAACTTTGAACAAGTAGTTACCAGTTAATCAGTGATAATTGACTTTCTGCTGTAATTAGGCAAACTAATAAAACAATTATTTTGAAGCTATGAAAATCTATTCCTTTCTGGTTTTGCTTGTGTCTGATGCTCTTTAATTTTTGTGTATCTAACATCAGGTCAATAATGACCCTGACTTTTAAATTCCTAATACCTGTTTGAAGGTTAGGAGACGTGCTAGTTTTCATCTCTTATGGTAGTGAGTTTAAATCTAGATGCTAATCTTGGTGTTGTTCTCAAGTGGAATTTACATCTTCAGGTCTAAGAGCATTTTACTATTTTCCCCAGACAGCTGTTGGTCGTAGTTCTGGGCTTATTTTCACCTAGCAGCTCCATTTCTCTTACAAGTTGCTGTTTGTGCTGTTATTTTTCTGGACCTAATACTTGCTGTTTTGTAGGAGGTAAAGTAGAATAGTTACAGATTTGAATTTGTTTGTGCTTGCCACTTGGGTATTGAGGTGTTAAGCAATTTATGTATAGTCTCATGTGTTGATGCTTAAGTTTATGTTGTCAGTGTAGCAGAAAATGTTTGCTCATGAATGCCAGCTACTCTTTAAGGCAAATATCTGCCTTTGTCCAAGGAAAAGCCTAAGAAAATGCCTATTTTTAAAGGGATATTGCATGCCATTATCATACTCACCATTCTCATTGAGAGAAGTTGTAGCCTTTAGTTTTTGTTTCATTTTGCTCTGGAGATTTCCTCTGTGGACAGTAATTTCCCTTTTCCTTTTGCTCATATTCTACCTTCCTTGCTTTTAAGTGCCAACTTAGGCGCTTGAGGGAAGATAGACTATTAAACAAGGTACATTACTTGTTTCAGATATTTCCAGTTAAAATTGTTTGAACACTTGCCCCATAGATGATGCTGAATAATCCCCTATTTGCTGGAAATCCTCAGCTTCAAGAACAAATGAGACAACAGCTCCCAACTTTCCTCCAACAAGTGAGTAAGATAAGATGCTAGCTCTCTTTGGTAATGATTTGCTTGGAAAAAAAAAAACATCTGAATCATTTTCCTTGCTCTTCAGCTGATAGCAAACAGAATTGTTTGATGATGTCAGTTCATGGAGAACTCAGCTTGATCTTAAACTGAGCCCCATTTCACTGCTGACCTTTGCTTGTATTTTTTAACCATAAATTCTGAGGAAAGGAACATCTTTTTTGCTTTTTGTGGATTTAGGATTTTGAATGCTTTGTTAATACCATAAGCCATTTCCTTTCACTTTACTAACTTTGAAGGTTTTCGTGGTGTCATGTTACACTTCATGGTTTTACTAATAAGTAACGAGAGAGTTACCCTTCTGTATTTTCCAGATTTGGTTTCTTTATAATGCCTTGTTCCTTAAAATTCGTAAATGTCTGTTTCCCACAGTGTAGCTCTTAATTTACTGAATCTCTGAATTAGCTAGACTAGAACTATAAGTGTTGTCATAAAAGGAAGGTTTTAAGATAATTTGAGATTGCCATGGCATTTATTATTTAAAAAGATAAGAGAAGGTAGTTTTGGTGTTTTGAAACTGGTAGTTCAAGGGCTTTTAAATATTAGGCAGTTGGTCTCAGGCCTGTAAACTTATTCAAGGTTAGCTGGTGTCCTTGATGTATTATGATTTCAGCCTATCTCTTTTGTCAGGTGGTGCATAATTATTTGGTAGTAAAACTGAATTCAGGACACATGTATTAACTTAAAATTTGGAGCTGTTGTTTTAGAGTGTATATTACTGGTAAAATTATTTCTTAAGCAACAGGTAACACTTGGTCAGAAGGAGTATGTGGTGTTCACCAACCATATTGTCATGCATATAAATTGTCCATTTGCAGGTTGTTTTTTAGAAATAATTTCTCTGCTGTTGGAGAAAGGGGAAGGTTGTGGCTTTCAAAAGAGCTCCTGATTATCTTTCATTTTTAAAAAATACTTTCATGGTGCACTTGGAAGGTCAAATATTGCTTTGAACACTAGGTTTCTGGTGAAAGAGGTGATTGTGTTTATTTTGGAAAAGAACAGAATACCAGTTTTAGATTTTCCCCAAAAACAACAGTGAAAAGAAAAATACCATTTAAATTTAACTGTGACCAATTATAGTTTCCTCATTAATTACTTTTCTTTACTTTTTTCTTAGATGCAGAACCCTGACACATTATCAGCAATGTCAAACCCTAGAGCAATGCAGGCCTTGCTACAGATCCAGCAGGGCTTACAGACTCTAGCCACAGAAGCGCCCGGCCTCATCCCAGGGTAGGCTCATGTGCACAGCAGTTCCTTTATTAGAATTTTACATAGTATTCTTAGATTTGTGCTTGAGATAGTTTTTAAGATGTTTTCAAAGTTAAGCAATTTAAAAAAATTCTTTAGCTTGTACTGTGTTAAATAGACCTGTGCCATTGGCCTGTTAGGACCTTTTTTTACCATCCTGATTTGTCCTCTTCCCTAGGTTTACTCCAACCATGGGGACGTTAGGAAATGCTGGAGGCTCTTCAGGAACCAATGGGTCTAGCTCAGCACCCAGTGAGAACACAAGCCCCACAGCAGGAACCACCGAACCTGGACATCAGCAATTTATCCAACAAATGCTGCAGGCTCTTGCTGGAGTAAATCCTCAAGTAATGATGCTTTTCTAAAAGTTCTTGGTTTACATTTATTAATGTTAGAAATCTCCCACAAGAAAGAAAAAGTGACAAGTGAAAGGTGCAATATTAGTATAGTGATCATAAAATAGGTTGTGCTAAAATAGTTGAATATGGCACTAGAGGACAGTGGATTTGTATCACTTGTATCACTTGTCTTCCCATTGCTCATCGATTTGCTTGAGAGAGCACCAGTAACATCTCCATACATCCTGTCACATGCTAGTGTAGCCCAAGGGATCTGTTCGCTTTAGAAAGACAAAGAGCCTCAAACCATTCATTCAGATCATGGGAATGAGGACAGTGGACACAAGAGAAAAAAATGTTACTAAGTGCTATGCAAAGCACACACAAAGCCTGTTGCATTCTCTCTCTGTTCCAGTAGCCTGTTGAGTTTTTTATTTTGACTATTTCAGTCCCACCCACTACCACCTCCTGTGATAATGTTAACTATATAGACCTCACAAACAAAGCTGAAAATGTGGGCTTCTTATAATGCTCTTGCATCTGGAAACATTTAATAGACTTTACTAAAAATGCGCCTTTGTACAATTGCCTGCAGTTTCCCCAACACCCTCCGGCATGGCAAAAATACAGCATACTTTGTGATTTAAAGCCAATAAATGGGTTGTAGTCAAGCATTTGTATTTCTGGCCTCTAGTATAGTTGGTGACTTGCTAAGTAAATCATGAAGTAAATTTTTAAAAATTAGTTGTTCAGCAAAATTGCCAAGATTGATTACTTCCATATTTTGTCGTTATTTTTGAAGGAAAATTTGATCCTTATTTTCCAGGATGAGAATAGTCTGAGGTTCTGAAATTGGAACATTTTTTAGAAAGAGTTGGCCAGGCACAAGTTGGTCAATAGCTACAAATACAGTATCTGGTTTAAGTCTGCATAGGTGCTGGAGTGATAATGCAGAGGATAGGTGCTTTACCCTGCCCACCCTAGTTCCACCCTTGACATTCCATCTGGTCCCCTGAGCACCGCCAGGATTAAACCTGGAGCATTGGTGGGTGTGCTCCTGTCACCCCCCCATTTGCATATAAATATTGCTACTTTTCTGTGTGTTCATGAGCTTAGATGTGCCTCCTACTTGAGTATCAGAATGTGGTTGGATTCCTATCCTTGGTGGATGGGTGGCGAGTGTTGGATAGGGGTTGGGTGTGTATGAGCGTGTGAGCATGTATGTGCAATACCAGACTTAAAACTGGTCCCCTGCATAGAAAGCATACACTCAGTCCTCTTTAGCTATCACGTCAACCGATACACCTTTTTCTTATTTTACTTTTTTTTTTTTTTTTTTTTTTGCTTTTTGGGTCACACCCGGCAATGCTCAGGGGGCTACTCCTGGCTCTGCACTCAGGAATTACTCCTGGCGGCGCTCGGGGGACCATATGGGATGCCGGGATCGAACCCAGGCCGGCATGAGCCGGCCGCGTGCAAGGCAAACGCCCTACCCGCTGGGCTATCTCTCGGGCCCCTCTTATTTTACTTTTAATTTTTTGTTGGACCACACCCAGCTTACTCCTGGCTCTGCACTTGGATTGCTTTTGGCAAGTTTTTTGGGGACCTTGTGGGGTGTCAGGATTGAACCCAGATCGGATGCTTTCAAGGAATATGTCCTACATGCTACACTATCTATTTCTGAGCCCCTGAACAGCAGGGGTATATCAGTGGCATATTAATGTATTTGACATTGTTTCCGCTCTAAGGCATTTGAAACGAGAAAATGAAGGGGTGTATGTACATAAATAGGTTGAATATGGTTCAGGAGAAAGACAGTGCTTTTGTACCTTAGAAGGCCACATTTATGTTTAAAAGCAGTTAAGTTCCTTCCAATGTTATTTTGTGTAATTTAGACTGAATTTCCTTAGAATTTGGTATTCTTTTTTTCTTTCATAGCTTCAGAATCCAGAAGTCAGATTTCAACAACAACTGGAACAGCTCAGTGCAATGGGATTTTTGAACCGTGAAGCAAACCTACAAGCGCTAATAGCAACAGGAGGTGATATTAATGCAGCTATTGAAAGGTTACTGGGCTCCCAGCCATCATAGCAGCATTTCTGTATCTTGAAAAAATGTAATTTATTTTTGATAACGGCTCTTAAATCTTTAAAATACCCACTTTATTTCATTTTGACTCTTGACATTTTGTGTGTTTAGAAACAAGCCCAGTATGATTTTAAGGTGGAGTGCAGTAAGATGTGTGGATTTTTGTTTTAGAACAGTGGTAATCAATGCTTTTTCATTTAAGGCTACTGCATGCATCGAACACTTCTGCGTTTATTGTAATTTTTAAAGAAAACATCACATTTTGTAGTTGAGTGAGCAAATTTTTGTCTCGCATCTGTCCAGTTTATTTGCTTTTTAAACATTAGCCTATGGTAGTAATTTATGTAGAATAAAAGCATTTAAAAGAAGCAAATCACTTGCGCTCTATAATTTGTGGTAAAATACTGCTTATTGTGACTTTGGCATGTATTTTTGCAGACAAAATGCTGTAAGATTTATACTAACAGTTTTTGCTTTCTTTGTATACAATATAGTTCTGCACTTTGGGACTGCATTTCTAGAAATATACTGCAATAGATTATCTGGACAAAACACCTATAACCAAAACGTAAAGATCAGGAAATTCTTAAAAGCTGAGTGTTTTCCTAATTGTATAGAATCTTACAGCATCTTTGATAAACATCTCTCAGCAAAAGTGCCAGTTAATAAGATTTGTTGAAAATACAGGAGAAAAGCTGATTCACTTGTACAGATGACATAATGTGACATTGTCTCAGCATTCATAGGCTGACTATAAATTACTTTAATCTTTGTGCTGACTGAGGGAGCAATGTAGAATAACTCAAAAGTGCATTTGCATAGGACTTTTCGGCTTCTCCCATAGGTAGTTTAACAAGCATTACAAATTGTAATTGAAATGTTCCTTTCACTGAAAGTGTCTTGATGTGTCAGTTATTTTTAATCGCCATATGAAAATTGAACTAACTTGCTGGGTTATCCATTTTCACATACCAGAGAGTACATGAATTTAAATGATTTGTGAGCTACTTGTTTCTGAAGTGTGTTGGTAGTTCTATTAAGAAATAGTTAAATATTGTGCTTTTCAGAGCCTTGGAAGGGGAATGGGGGTGGGGGTGTAATCTACCCTGGATTGGGCCAGCCCGAATAGTACTGGCAGCAAGATTCTGTTTAGGGTTTCTGTGCATATAGTGTAGTAAAGAAGTATTCGAGGGTGACAAAGAGCCGTTTAAACATTATTGAGTACATTCGGCTGTGCTAACAGCCTTTTTTCTTCCCTCCCCAAAGTTCTATTTGTTTGTCTATCTCTTAAACGGTTGGGGTGGTACATTCCTTTAGGACCAATTAAAACATGACTTTGGGGTCAGTAATATATTTGTCTGACTCTGGTTCAGTATTCTCTTAGGTCATTATATTCTCTGATGTACAGTTACAGGAAATTAAAATGTTAAAGTAATGTAAAATGAGTTCAGACCAATAAAATCAAGGGAAACAGTTGAATTCCATTACTCTGTAAGTTGCTTGCTGTTGAAACAGGTCAAGAGGCCAGGTTGCCCACCAGCCCACGCAGTTTTGGTTCTTTCCCCATGAGAAACATTTGAAAGTCAAGGTGGAGGCATGATTAGAGAAAGTCGGTATGGATGGTTTTCATGTGTCTGTGCTCTCTCTGCCTTATGCCTCTGTCTGGTTTAAAGAACTTTTGTACTGGCTAATGGTGGTATACTGTGTGGGACAGTGTCGTAACCTATTTGACAATTTATTAATCACAAAATAACAATAAATCTCTAGCTTTTACACTTGGTTTGTCTTGCTTCTTTTATAAAAAAAACAAAAGATGTGAGACTCTTGAAGTTGATTTATCTAAAATTTTTATCACACATTGAATTATTCTTCATTTTAAAAGCTTTCCCAGTTAAAATATATGAATGCTCTCTGGATTTAAAAATGAGAGCCACTGGGTAGTCAGATCAGTGACCTGTTTCCGTGGGTTTTTTGTTTTGCGATTCCCACCCCCCCCCCCCGTAATTTGATTTTAAACAAAGGCATGATTTCTTTGTAAAAGTGATGGTGAAGTTTATTCAGCATATTGGACTGACTCTTGGTACCTTTCAGCGACTGCAGCAGTATGATTTTGATGATTTTTTAAATTTCTAATACGTTTATCTTAGAACTGAGTATCTTAAACAGTTCAGAATACTTTAGAGCTTATAAAAGCATTTAAAAGACACTTAAATATTTGTTAAGTATATTATTGAATAAAGAGCAGCAATTTGAAAATAAAATTTTGGTCTTTATGCAAAAATTTATGATGTCCTAAAGAAAGAGTAGTAAATAATGATCAGACAGACACATGGTAGCTGTCCTGTTTGTTCAGTATTGGAGTTTCAGGCATGGCTTCAATATGCCAATGAAAAGGCTCTTTTGTTTGAGGAGATGTTACTTTGTTACTTAATAGATACAGCTACAGAGGACAGAATAGAGAAGATACTAAGATTATTGATAAAAGTGAAGCTGGGCTTGTATGTCTATTCAGAAGGAACATATTGTACTGTACATTTACTTGCTGCCAGAGTGATAGTTCAGCAGGTGGGGCATTTGCCTTGCATGTGGCTGACCTGAGTTTGATTCCCTGGTATCCTGTGCCCCAAGCAGCACCAGGAGTCAGGAGTATTTCCTGAGTGCAGATCCAGGAATTAGCCCCTGAGCATCACCGGGTGTTAACCTCCTCCCCCCCACGCCCCCACCCCCACACCCCCTGCCACCCCAATAAAAAAGGTGACAAGATGTCCTGTGGAGAGTTTGGCCCTAGTGAGTACCTCAATGGCTCACACCTAGATGTCTGCAAGTATCACCAGTGGCTCACTTGATGTCAGACTATGCCATCAGATATGTATAAATCGGTTTGATGAATAGAAAATCATCATATAATTGAAACTTGCTTATCGGTCATTTACATTTTTAATTTGTGGTTATTGACAGAAAATAGGAGTTATTTAAGGAAGCCACCACAAATTGCAGTACCAATGTCAGCATGTTAAGAAAACTATTTGGGGCCAGAGCGATAGTCCAGCATGTAGGACGTTTGCCTTGCATGCAGCCGGCCCATGCCAGCCCGGGTTTGATCCTCGGCATCCCATATGGTCCCCCGAGCACCGCCAGGAGTAATTCCGGAGTGCAGAGCCAGGAGAAACCCCTGAGCATTGCTGGGTGTGACCCAAAAAAGCCAAAAAAGGAAAAAAAAAACCAAAACTTTCAGGGACTGGGGGCACATTTCTGAAACTAGTGGAGTGTGTCCTAGAATGTGCATAGCCCAGGCTTACACCTTAGCGCTTCTTGTGTAATCCTGGTGTCTGCTGAGCACTGTGGTGCGTAGTCCTCTGCCTTAACTTCCTTGAGGTTATGTTCTTCTCTGTGAACATGATTCTAGAAAACCTATCCTTAGTGAATTTTCACTTTTCCAGTAGATGGAATATTACACCTAGAAATCCCTTCTGGACTTTTGTCCATCTTCTTTGCTTATACAACCTGCTGTCTCTCATTGGCTCATTCCTGAATTTTCTAAAGTTTGTTCTTTAGTGGTCTTCTTCTGAACTGCTGTACCATCAACTATTGCATTCTTTCTCATGTGCATTCTTTCTTAGTTTTAGGGGAGGAACCTTTTTTCTTCCTCAGCCTTTTTGTATCTTTACTCACCAGTAGACAGCCAGTGCTTCACAAAGTCAGTATTTACTAAGTACTTGTTAAATTCAGGCTCTGGTTGTTAAGTGTATGGCAGTAAATAAGCCACGTTCTTTTTTTATAAGGAGTTTTTACATAGTAGAATGTAGGGAAACATATACATATACATACACATATATATGTATATATACACACATATACACATATATACACAAACACTTCATGCTTGGTAGAATACAGATTAAGGTGACGAGTCAAGAAGAATCTATAGGGTAGTCAGATGTTTCAGAGAGAATTTTAGGCTATCTGAGAGTAAAACCATTGTAGAAGAACAATGAAATAAAAAGGCACTAATGTGACTATTTTTTAGTGTGTTTTTAGAACATAGGTTTTGTGTGGACAGACAGCTAGGAAGAAAATCATCTATGGGATATGATTAGTGAGAAGGGGATGGTGACTGGTTTGCTAACAGTGGAGGACTTTTGGGGGAATGTCTTGTTCACTCTGGAGTTGGAGGTCACCCAGCGATGCTTAAGGGTTACTCCTGGCTCTGCACTCAGGTTTACCCCTGGCGATGTGGGAATCATAAGCCTGGGATAGAACACGGGTCAGCTGAGTGCAAGGCAAACGCCAAACCCGCTATACTATCACTCTGGCCCCTGAATTTGCTTTGCTTTGCTGTGTGTGTGTGTGTGTGTGTGTGTGTGTGTGTGTATTGATTTATTTCTTAAAATTGAATCACAGTGTGATAAACAGTCACAAGGTTAATAATTGGGTGTCAGTTATATAATATTCCAACACCAATCCCTTCACCAGTGTATATTTCCCAGCACCAATATCTTCAGTGCCCCTCCTCCCCTCCTCTATACCAGGCATCTGTTCCTCTCTCTCCCCCTCTCCCTCTCTCTCCCTCTCTCTCCCCCTCTCCCTGTCTCTCTCCCTCTCCCTCCTCCTTAACCCCCCACCCCCACCTTTGGGCATTATGGTTTGCAATTATCAGGTATATTCCATTATCTACTTAAAATACTCTGCTCCTATCCAAAGTAAGGCCAATGGTATGGCAGAATGCCTGTCTTAAAGACACCCCCAAGACCCAGAGCCTAGCACGTTACTCAAATCAACATACTAGGTGCAGTATATCTGTACAATAATTTTTCACAAATAGAATACAAATATTTTTACTTTCACAATTTTAAAGAGACAGGTATTAATATAAAACTTTGAAGTTGTGCTTAAATTAGTTAAAACGTAATCCTAACTTAAAATTTTATAAAATATACACAGATTAAAGAATGATAAGTATACTTTAACGCACCCAGGATGACTTGTTTGAAGGCCTTATTTTTATTTTTTTTTTTGCTTTTTGGGTCACACCCAGCAATGCTCAGGGTTACTCTTGGCTCTGCGCTCAGGAATTACTCCTGGCACTGCGTGGGGACCATATGGGATGCTGAGGATTGAACCTGGGTTGGCTGCATGCAAGGCAAACGCCCTACCTGCTGGACTATCACTCCGGCCCGACCTTATCTTTTTTTAATGGATAAAATGTCTATTATTTAGATGGCTGGCCCTTTTAAAAAAAAATTATTAAACCACCACAAAATATACAGTTACAAAGATGTTCATGTTTGAGTTTCAGTCTCACAGTGTACCAGCACCCATCCCTCCACCAGTGCCCATTTCCCACCACCAATGTCCCCTGATTTCCTGCCCCCTCCCCCAGCCTAGCTCTATTGCAGGTACTTCCCCCACACACTCTCACCCTTCTCTTACACATTGTAGCTTGCAATACATACATTTAGAGATTATCATGTATATCCCTTTGCCTATATTCAGTGCTCAGTTCTAAAATTCGAATGGCAAAAATGCATATGAAAAAATGCTCATCATCACTTATCATCAGGGACATGCAAATCAAAACAACAGTGAGATATTTCTCACACCACAGAGACTGGCACATATCCAAAAGAGTAAGAACAAGTGCTGGCGTGATTGCGGGGATAAAGGGACTCTCATCCATTGTTGGTGGGAATATTGACTGGTACCATCTTTTGGAAAATAATATGGGCATTCCTCCAAAAACTAGAAATTGAGCTTTCATTTGACCCAGCCATACTACTCCTGGGAATATACCCTGTGAGACCAAAAACACAGCGGAAACACCATCTGCACTTCTACGTTCATAGCAGCACTATTCACAATAGCCAGTATCTGGAAACAACCAGAGTGCCCAAGAACAGACTGGATTAAGAAACCATGGTACAACTAAACAATGGAATATTATGCAGCTGTCAGAAAAAATGAAGTTAAGAAATTTGCCTAGGGCCAGAGTGATAGTCCAGCGGGTAGGGTGTTTGCCTTGCATGTAATTGACCCAGGTTCCATCCCCAGCATCCCATATGGTTCCCACTCAGTGCCAGGAGTAATTCCTGAACGCAGAGCCAGGAGTAACCCCTGAGCATCACTGCTGGGTGTGAACCAAAAAGCAAAAAAAAAAAAAAAAAAAAAAATCGAGAGAGAAAGAAATTTGCCTATAAATGGATGGACATGGAGAGGATCATGCTGAGTGAAATAAGCCAGAGGAAAAAGGACAGATATAGAATGACTGCATTTATTTGCTGGGATATAAAAATAAAATAGTATGATGCCAATATCCAAGGTCAGTCAAACATGGATCAGGAGGTCTTATCAGTGGGTGGAATCTACGGCAAGTGTGGGAGTGAGAAGGGAACAGTGTGCTAATGTTGGAAATGTGAATTTGCGGTTTTGGATCATACCTGGCAATGCTCGGGTTACTCCTCCCAGGAGTAACTGGCAGAGCTAGGAGTAACCCGAGCATTGCCAGGTATGATCCAAGCAGTAGCAGTGCTTGACCATATGGATGCTGGGGATTGAACCTAGGTCAGCTGCGTGCAAGGAAAACATCCTACCCACTGTACTATTACTTGGCCTCAAGGATTGAATTTTGACCTGCAAATTTAGTAATGTGAAGGAGTGTCATAATTGTAGAGCATTAAGGGTAAAATTCTGGTTAGAGTGGACTAAAGAAAAGTATTAGGAGACACAGGAGAAGCTGTCGGTGTGATGAGCATAGTGTAGATGTTTGCATCTCTTTTTTTTAGAGGATAGAATTCCTGCAGCATTTTTACACTGATTGATGAGTTTGCTTTGGAGGGAGAGGATAGAGTCGTTTTCTAGTGAGATAAAAGAGAAAGGAATTACTGCTGAAATGTAATTACCAGAGTAGTGCAACGGGTAGGGTGGTTACTTTGCAGATGGCTGCCCTGAATCCGACCCCTGGCACTTCATGCTGTCCCCAAGCCCACCAGGAATAAGCTCTGAGCACTGCTGGCATGCCCCCCAAAAAAAAAAAACATGTAATTGCCAGAGTAATTTATTTTAAAGCACCCATGTGAATTAGTGAGGGAAGGGATGTCCTTCTGGGCATCATTACCGTCAGGAGTGAATGACTCATCACGCCTGCCTGACCTGATCTTGTGTGAGCAGCCCTTCCTGAAAGGCTGCTTCATTCTAACAAACTCTTTTTTGCTCAGAGGAATTTAGTCGAGTGAAAGGTTGAACTTACCCGTTCCGTGACAGCGTAAGGCACATGCTCAGGCTGTAATCTCAATTATGTTGATTTTTCTTGCTCCTCAATTATGACATGACCTGCGCTCGTTCTGCAATCTAATCTTCTTGCTTGACATCATAGACCCTCAGAGGGGCTCTGTCATTTTTCTCAAAAATCTAAAGGTCTATAAAGGCCCTAAATCTCTTGGCTTTTGTTTTTGGGCCACCCCCAGTATGCTCAGGGGTTTGATCTGTCTTCAGGAATTAATCCTGACAGGACTCAGGAAACCACCTGGGATGTCAGGAATTGAACCTGGGTTTGCCACATGCAAGGCAAGTGCCCTACCCACTGTACTATCGCTCCAACTCAGCCCCTGTTTAATAGAATACATAGTAATTAAATGTATAGTCAAGGTAAATTTATTTCTAAGTAGAATTCAGCACTGGGAAGATGACTCAAAGGGCTGTAGCTGTTGCTTTGCAGGAAAAAGCACCAGTACCAGGATCCTAAATACTGTTGGGACATGTTCATTCAACCAACTACTGACCTGCTCTATTGCTGGACTACATAGGCTATGCAGAGTTAAAGTGGGGCTCTGAGGCTTTTCTAGACCTACTTTATACGGGGAGAGAGGGATTTTCCCAAGTGATACTCGGGAGGACACATACATCTTCCCTCTCCCCTAACCTGGTGCTACTTGTGTCTACCATGCTAGGGATGACCTTTGTCATTCCTGACTTTTAACTAAGCATATTGCCTTACTGCATTCATCCATGTTGTAACTTATATCAGTCCTTTATTCTTTGTAATGGCTGAGTAAACACCATTTATTCACCTGCTGATAGACTTGATCATTATAAAGACAAATGTCTGCACTTTCCATAGTGTCTTATGAGAGAAGTACATGCGAGGGGAAGACCAGCGAAGCTTTAATTATAAAACACCATGCTTGTGGTTTGCTCTGCCTCTAATCATGTAACTCATGTTAAATATCTTAGCAGGAAAAGGGAATTGTCCCGCATCCTTCTTTGCTTCCCTCTATTTGTGACACCACATTAAATCGGCCACTAAAAGGTAAAGACCATGAACTCCCCACTCACCTGCCCACAGAACCATTTAGGCAGATTGATAAACATGACCCTTTTTAAAAAAATGTTGTTATACAACCGTGGATAATACAGTTAAGCTGTTCATGATTGGGTTTCAGTCATACAGTGTTCTAGCACCCGTCTCTCCACCAGTGCACATTTCCACCACCAATGTCCCCAGGTTTCCTCCCCTCTTCCCCAGCCTGCCTTTATGGTAGGCACTTTCTCTGTCTTCTCTGCACATTGTGTCTTGCAATACATTCATTTAAGGTTGTTATGTATATTCTTTTTTTTTTTTTTTTTTTTTTTTTTTTGCTTTTTGGGTCACAACTGGCAATGCTCAGGGGTTTCTCCTGACTCTGCACTCAGGAATTACTCCTGGCGGTGCTCGGGGGACCATATGGGATGCCGGGATCGAACCCAGGCCAGCATGGGCCGGCCACATGCTAGGCAAGCGCCCTACCCGTTGGGCTATTGCTCCGGCCCCATGATATGTATATTCTTTTGCCTACGTTCAGTGCTCCGTTCTAGTCTGGCGTTACCATTTCCAACACTTACTGCTACCCTGGTACCTTCTCTGTCTTAATAACCTCTGTCCCATTTGACCCAGCAGTACCACTCCTGGGAATATACCCTGGGAGCTCGGAAAAAAAAAAAAAAGACTTATGTTCATTCCAGCACTATTCACAACAGCCAGAATCTGGAAACAACCTGAGTGCCCTAGAACAGACGATTGGATAAAGAAACTATGGTACATCTACACAGTGGAATACTATGCAGCTGTTAGAAAAATATAGTTATGAAATTTGCCTATAAATGGATAGACACGGAGAGAATCATGCTGGGTGAAATTAGGAAAAAAGACATGTAGAATAACTGCTTACTTGCAGGATATAACCATGACCTTTTTATGTTGTTCAGTGCATTTGTACCAGATCAGGTCTCTGTCCATCCCTGAACTTCTTGAGAAGCCTCTCTTCCTTTTGAGGATTTGGCACTGTGGTATTAGCAGTTTGGAAAGTCAGGCATGGGCCTGTTGTCAAAAGTTAGCCTGCAGTTTCCACACAAGGCTGCTCCTCAGTGTTGCTGTGAAGATTTAAGTTCCAGAGACCCGGGCCTCGTAACCAGTGTTGGCTGGGTAGAGTATGGGGAGGAAGAAGATATCTGAGTGGGTTTCTCAGGTAATTGTAGCATGCAGTTGAGGCCAAGAGCCAGTCTTCCTCTATTTATTGTCCTTACTGATTGGGGGTTGGGGAGGTAGACAGGGGAGACCTAAATAGTTGCACAGTTCTGGTTGAGCTGTGGCAGATTGCTGGTCTTTGATAAAAAGGAAGTATTTCGGCATCCAGTATGGGGAGGAAACTGGGGGCCAGAGCTCATCCCTTCTTTATCTATTTTCACGGCCCCCACTCACATCTTTCCTTGCGTGTCCTTCTTCCCACCCCACCTTATACCACTGAGGATGCTGGACTTTTGGGTCCTCTCTAGTCACCATTAAAAGATCCAGTATGGCACTGATCCTTTATGGAGGTAACACATTCCAGCCAGGATGTGTTGACTGGACAACTTCATGGCCTCAACCCTAAATAGACTCTAAATATATAAACCAGAGATTGGTAAATGGTGCTCTAAATAGCCTGGCAGAAAGAAGTCAGGTGCTGCATTTTCTGAGACAAGGTCCAGTCACCAGAAGAGCCCTTTAATTCCATTTGTTTGATCAACACCTTATGTAGTTCGACATTGCCTTTGTGAAAGAAAATGATGAGGGTCCAGAGCACATTCTAGCCAGGACCAAGCAGTGGGCTAGCAGAGTGGCTGGTGCTAGGGCTCTGACTAGGAGAGACATTATTCCTGAAGCCAGGGTAGAAAGCTTCGTTCTAGCCCATGGCAGGCAGATTCTGCTTCCCTATATGGTGTTCAGTTGGTGCCAGTAATGTACCTTCTGCATGCCGTACCAGTTACACTGTCAGCAACCATCTCTACTCATCACTCCCCTTGGTATTTTATTTTTGTCCTAACTAAAGCAACTGTTATCTCCAGTATTTCTCATTCCCCAGTGTATGCTGAAAAGGGTGACTGGGGCTTTCATGACAGAGGATCGGTACACTGACACCTGCTTGGTTTCATGGATTATACTATTCACTTCAGTTCTGCCTTTGCAACTTATTATATAGTTGTGAATCCATTAGTGTGTTGTCTATGTTGAAGTAACCCAAGGAAGAAAAGTTAGGTGTGTGAAATGATTTGGTGATTGTTTTGATATGAGACTGGTTTCCAGGGGGTGCCAGGATAGTCAAACTTAATTTATTTGAATACAGGAATGATCAAAATATTAAAAATTATGATCCACAGTATCAATAATAAATATTACTGATCATCCGATTCGATCACAGGAATCATGAAGCTTTTCTAGTTCCTTGTCTACCAGTGTATGACACCACAGATTCTACAAGCACACCCAACTAGGCACATACTGATTACATTAATTTAGAGTACAGTACTGACAACTATTCTAGAACAGGACCTGGAATGGGGTTGAGATTTTTTTGCTTAATTCTGTTCTGAACCACTGACTAGAAAAGATTGTTCTTTCATTGTTTTCATAATTATAGCAATTATCTCTGAAAGAGTTTTGTCCACACTAATTTGGATGAAATTTTCTGGAGCTGATGGTGGCTCCAGAGTATCAAACTGGGACTGCAATAAATTAGGAGACATGAAATGGCCTTTTCTTTTGCACAGACGTTCAGCAATGACCTCAAAAGAGCCACTGAGATATACTACCAGGAGCTTCACCTTCTCTTGCTCCTTCTCTTTCCCAGACTCTGCATACGTCCGAGAGTATTGTCTTGTCCTTGGATTAAGATGTCTCTGTACATTTTCTTCAGAGCCGAACATGCTAGAACTACAGGTTGTCCTGAAGTTATATCTCTGTTTAAGAAGCGGGGCAAAGGAATGAAAACATTTAAAGTACAGTTCAGTCATGAGCAACATGGGTTCACATATTTGGATTTTCTTATAAACATGGATTTTTTTCCCCCTCTTTTGGTCAGACTCCAGCATGCTCGGGTTATTCCTGGCTCTGCACTCAGGAATTACTCCTGGTGGTGCTAGGGGGGACCATAGGGGATGCTGGGAATTGAACCGGGGTGGGCCATGTGCAAGGCAAACGCACTACCGCGTGCTATCGCTCGGACCCCTGAACATGAATTTCTTAAACTACACAATTAGTGCAGTACAGTGAGTTTATTTCCTATATGATTTTCTTAACATCTTTACTTTTATTGTAAGAATACAGCATAAAATATAGTATCAAAATGTTAATGTTCATAAGGCTATTGAGAGTTGGGGACTCAAAAGTTATGATTGAATTTTTCACCAAGTTTATCATGATGCCTTTTATGTAAGTGCTAAGTTTTATGATCCTGTGCGCTTATATAGTACTGATTCAGTCTCAGCATGTGGAGGGGTGTGCATGGCTCCCAGGAGGCTGTGCAACACACAGCTATGCTCAGGTCTTCTATGGATGTTAACTGATTGGAATTTCACAACTGGTTTCTCCCAATTCTTAATACTACATATGCTTGGGACACATCTAGGGAAGTTCCCAGTACACAGCTGTAAAACAGATGTATAGGGGGTCTTTTGCCCTCTGGTCAAGGTGAGCTGAATAAGAGACATGTCCAAAGAAGCCCCACACAGGCAAGTAACAAGGCACCAATTAAGGAAAACCAGGGTGTGATCAAAGACTGCAGGGAGGCTTCCCACAGCAACCATGTGGGGGTACCACCCCTAAGCCTGGGAGGCTGGGAAGGGACTCCAGTATAGAGGGAAGGGGAACTCCTGGCTTGGGCACTTAGGACCAGGTTCACATTAGAGCACTGAAGTCTTAAGGGGCCCTTGATGTTAATGACCAACATAGTCTGAAAGACCAAGTGGATGGAGCAATAAATGCGTGTGTGGGTCTTTGGGTCTGTGTGGGGAACAGATGTGGGAGCTTGTTTGTTCTGAGTCTGACTCTGCTCCTGCTACTGGTCTTTGTTTTTGCTTCCATCCCAGGTCATGTATTGGACCTCTGAGAGTTCTTAAATCCTGGAGCTCTAAACTAGACATCAGAATCTTAAACTCATGCAGAGATGAGGCTGCCACCTAAGCCAGAGTGGTATGACGAAATAGAGCAGACTTCTAAATCAAACAGGTTTAAAGTATTTTGATTAGCTCAGATGGCTTTAGGCTCCCAAACAGGAATTCATCTTAAAAAGCAATATTTATAACACTCCCAGCCTTTTCTTTTTCCTCCATATCCTATCCAGAATTCCCTGGGGTCAGGCAGATAGATGGAGGAGGTATGCCTACAGAACTGGGGAATTTAGGGACGCTAATTTTGCTGGCCAACTGCTGACTTAAAAAAATGATCTTAGGTTCTTTGTGTTAAGTAGGGGAACAAAAAAGTAGAGATGCAGCTAAAATAATGCAATTATCATGGTTGCTGTTTGGGCATTTACTGTATGTTAGGAACCGTTCTGGGTGCTATTCATGCTTCATGTCGGTACCTCAGAATAGTAGGAAGTATGTTTATTCCCTTTTCAGATGAAGAAACAGACTATGAAAGCCAAGTATCTGACCAAGATTCCCAGCTAGTAATTGTGGAGCTTTTTAGAAGGTTTGTGTCCAGAATCCAGCTAAACTACATGTTTGTGCCTGATTAAAATCATCGTTGGGGCCATAAAGAGTAAAGCACCCTGGTAGGGTGCTTACATTGCACATGACTGGATTGGGTTTGAGCCCACCAGGAGTGATTCTGTGTGCAGAAATGGGAGAAAGCCTTGAGTTCTTCTGGGTGTGGCACCAAAACAAAACCAAATTATCAGTTACTCGGAAGAAGTGTGTTCCCCTGCTGGGCTCCTTCACCATTGCGATTTCAACAGCCTGTTTGCCTCTTGCACTTTCTGCTAAGCACTGTGTGTACTCACTGGCTAAGCCTTACCTTAGTAAAATATTGTGTAATTCGCAGAGCCATGGAATTCTATCCTGAAATGAAAGCAGACAAAGTGACTTTTCAGGTGTCATTTTTTAAAAGAAAGTGAGTTATGTTCAAGTCCAGAGAGATATTAAAGTTCAGAGAGATCCTGGTGGTAAGTGACCGTGCACAAAGTTTCAGGTCAGTGCACAGTACAAGGTTCCCTGCTCCAGGCACCAGCACCTCTACACCTATGGAAATGCATGTCTCCACTGAACTGACATGCTTAAGTGTCTTCTGTGCATTGGAGAGTAGGCAACTGACTGCAGACAAAACTCATATGGAAGCATCATCAGGTTTTTTTTTTTTTTTTTTTTTTCGCGTCACACCCAGCAATGCTCAGGGGTTGCTCCTGGCTCTGCACTCTGGAATTACTGCTGGCAGCACTCAGGGGACAATATGGGATGCCAGGGATCGAACCTGGATCGGCCTCATGCAAAAGCAAACACCCTACCTACTGTGCTGTCACTACAGCCCCGGAATCACCATAGTTTACAGCACATCCTACTGATCATATAAAGAGATCCTGAGACATTCTCTCTTCCTGTGGAAATATAACTGGCTACAGGCATTAAAAACAGCCCTGTGTCATTCATTTTTAAAAGTGGCCTGTACAAAAGCAGTTTTGTACAAATGGTGAAGTCAGTATATGGCATTTTGAGAGTCCTCCTGTCCTCATGAAATTAGAGAAGCTAAATCTTGTGTTGTCCCTGAGGTACCTAAAGCATAGCCTCACAAGCACTCAGTAAGGAGCTGCCCTCCCACTAGACTATTGGCGCCCTCATCTTCAAGTCTCAAATGTGAGAAGGGGCTGGAGTGATGCACAGCAGTAGGGCACTTGCCTTCCATGCAGCTGCTCCAGGCCCCATCCCCAACACTCTTTGTGGTTCCTCAAGCCCTACTAGGAGTAAGCCTTGAGCATTACCAGATACTGGCACCAAAAAAGAAAAAAAAGAAATGAGAGGCTGGAATGATAGCACAGAGGGGGAGGACCGTTTGCCTTGCATGTGGCCAGACCCGGTTCGATCCTCGGCATCCCATGGCCCCCAGCACTGCCCTGGAGTAGTTCTTGAGTGCAGAGTCAGGAGTCACCCAAAATGCAAAACAAAAAAAAAACAGTTAAACTATCTACTAAAGAAGCCAGAGTAACCCCCCCACACCATGAGGGCCACCATTTTTCCTCATCCGGACTCCCCGCTCTTCAGAGCTCCACCAAGCAGAAGAGCTGATTACAAGCCCAGCTCATCAGAGTCCCACCCTACAGCAGTCTTCTTCAAGCCCAGCCCAGGTTTGCCTGATCCAGAGACTCACATACACAGGGCAAAGCTGCTACCGGCTTTCACTGCCCAGCTGATCATGAGGTGCCTGGGAGGGAAGGCGGGTTCTAGCCCCTGGCCCACCATCCCAGTAGGAGCCTTGTAAGAAGCCAGAGGAACCCCCACACCATGAGGGCTGCCATTTTCCACATCTGAACTCCCCAGCTCATCAGAGCTCCATTCAGCAGAAGAGCTGATCACAAGCCCGTATTTATTCATCAATAAATGTATGCGAGATGAGAGGCGACTACAAGGTATCCCACCTGCATGGCAGATCCTGGCAAACAACTCATGTCATATTTGATATGCCAAATACCAGTAACAATGACAGACCTCATTCCCATGACCTGATGTAATGGTTTGAGGCTCTTTATGTTCCCGGGCGAGCAGATGCTTGGGCTACACTAGCATGTGACAGGACGTATGGGAGATGTTACTGGTGCTCACTCGAGCAAATCAATGAACAGCAGGAAGACAAGTGATATAAGTGAAGCTATTCTTTAGTCTTCGGACAGTTAGCCCAAGCACTGAAACCCAAAAACCTAGAGACACACATACAAGTGCATTTCTTTTTTTGTTTTGCTTTTTGCGTTACACTTGGCAATGCTCAGGGTTTATTCCTGGCTCTGCACTCAGGAATTACTCCTGGCGGTGCTCAGGGGAGCCATTTGGGATGCTGGGGATCGAGACCCCAGTTGGCCGCATGCAAGGCAAATGCCCTACCGCTGTGCTATCGCTTCAGCCCCACCCTGCATTTCTGGAAGGGGTTCCTGTGTGAGGCCCTGATGACTACAGACAAAAGGCACTCCTTCCTGGGAGCCGCAGTGAGGGGTTAGACTGGGAAATGGGGACATCTTTCCCCCTGTAACCACTGGCCTCCAGGTGAACTAAAGCACTGAGCAGTTTGTGGGCTGTCCTGGCCTAGCATGTAGGGCCTGCGATGGGCCTGTTCAGGCCTAGCGCAAGCAGGAGCAGAGACAAGTTTTAGAGTTGAGGTCTAGCCTTTGGGCGTAGCGGACAAGGGGCAGAGTGAAGGTCCAGAATGAGCACTTCTAAGCTTGGCCCCCATTGGTTTGGGGTGGGAGACCCTCCTTGCCATAGCAGCTCTCCAACCTGCACCTGGATTACTCTGAGTGTCCCAGGGTCCCTCCGTACCTGTCACCCATTGCTTGAAGCTTCGGCTCTACCAGGGTCCACATTCTGCTTAGGCAGGGATCTAGGAGGCTGAGGCCTCCAGCCAGCTGCACCCATCATACCACTCCACCTGCACTCAATCATACACTCATACACATAGGCTTGGCAACTTGATGGGTGGTCCAGATCTTGCTCATGGAGTCTGACATACAGGGACACTTACAAATCCCCCAGTCAGCCTGATCCCTTAGAGTGGCCCCTATCACCTCTCAGGCTAGCTGTCCTTGGAATGGGAGGAGGCCAAGATACCAGGGCCTAGGCCTTTTTTGGTAGTAACAATCTGGTCAGAGCGTTCCTTGGCACAGGAGGGGCCAGGGGGGTGGAGTGCTGTCAGATCTGTTTGTTTGACATCAGACAGTTCCAGGTTGTTTTTCTGACTTGAGCACCAAACTCAATCTTTTTCTTTTCTAAAAGTGCTTTCTAGACCCAGGGCTCTGCCCCATGGGCCCTGGATGGTTGATGGTCGACACAGTAAAAGACTGGGCCACCTGGGATGAACTCAGAGCCATGGCAAAACCTGGCAAACTACCCATGGTATATTTGATATGCCAAAAACAATAACAATAATGGACCTCATTCCCAATGAATGGAACATTACTATTGGTGCCCAATCGAGCAAATCAATGAACAACAGGAAGACAAGTCACAAAGTGCTTTCAGGGGCCAGAGCAATAGGATGCTTGCCTTGCACATGACCAAACTGGAGCTTGATTCTTGCACCCCCCCTACAGTCCCCAAGCCCACCAGGACTGATTTCCTGAGCACAGGGCCCACAGTAAGCCCTGAGCACTGCCAGGTGTGACCCAGAAAGCAACAAGGGGTTAGAAATAGCACAATGGGGAGGCGTTTGCCTTGCATGTGACTGACCCAGATTCGATCTCAGGCATCCCCATATGGTCCTCTGAACACCACCAGGTGTAATTCCTGAGTGCAGAGCCAGGAGTAACCCCTGAATATTGCGGGTGTGACCCAAAAAGTAAATAAAATTATTTTTAAAAAAAAAAGCAAAACGGCCGGAGGCGATAGCCCAGTGAGTAGGGCGTTTGCCTTGTACCACGGCCGGCCTGTGCGGGGCGGGGTTCCGATCCCCAGCATTCCATATGGTCTCCCGAGCACCGCCAGGAGTGATTCCTGGGTGCAGAGCCAGGAGAAACCCCTGAGCATTGCCGGGTGTGACCCAGAAAGCAAAAAAAAAAAAAAAAAAAAAAAAAAAACTATTGTATTCATTCATACTTGATATCCTTATTCTGTTCTGTCTAATATTTCAGGGGAGCAGGTGTGACTCAGTAGTCAGAACTTACTCTGTGGGACTTTGGGATTTGACTCCTGACACCAAAAATTATTTCATTTGGTAAATTTTAATTTTTGATTGAATTTTGTTACAGGAGTCTATGTATGTTGCATTGTAACAAAAAATGTGTTCTACTCTTGGATTTTTTTGTGAGTTATAACAACTAATCGTATGGTTGAGTACATGAGCGGTTTCTTTAAATCAACCATAGCGTATTGAGAACATTATTTTTGTTAGATTTGCTGTTCACATAGTCTTACTAATTTCTTTTATCTAGTATACATTTATTTTTAAGCGGTGTTTTTAAATTCTCCCATTAAAATTGACAATTCCCCTTCTGATTTCTGTATGTCAGTAAATGTCTTTGTCTTTTCTTAAGTAACTAGTTTGGCTGCTTGACAACTGTTGGTTGACAATTTATTTTTCCTCAACAATTAGGTATATAAAGGGTCTAGTAGTTTTAATACTTAAGGATTTTTTTAAATAAAACCAAATAAAAAATTTTAAATTAATTTAGATGAATTTAATTTCACTATCACTATCTTCCCGTTAATCATCTATTTGCTAGAGCGGGCACCAGTAATATCTCCATATGTCCTGTCTCATGCCAGTAGAACCCAAAGGCATCCACTTGCTCCAGGAACATAAAGAGCCTCAAACCATTATATTAGGTCACGGGAATGACCTAATAGAAATGTTTTACTGGTATTTGGCATATCAAATATTACGAGCAGCTTGCCAGGCTTGCCTTGGAATTTAATTTAAGAGCTAATTAATTTAAAATTTAAAATTTTAAAACAAAAAATTTTAAGGTCTTTTTTTAATCTCCATGCACTCACCATTCAACCAGGAGACCATTTAGGAGTTAAAGTGGGCTAGCCCAAAAAAAAAAAAAAAA
>JAJIBD010011855.1:0-44138 GCA_021461705.1 Cryptotis parvus
AGTGCTGCTCCCCAGGGCAGCTGTGGGTCGGTCCAGCGCCAGGCCAGTCTCAGGGTCATGAGGCATCAGGGGCAGGGTTCTGCGTACCCAAGTGTCCACGATGTGTAGATATGCGTGTATGTGTTCACAGCATGTGTGTTTGTGGTATTAGGTGTGCTCAGGGGTGTGTGTGTGCGCCTGTGTCTTCACAATATGTGTGTGTTCATGGTGTGGGTGTGTCCATGATATGTGTTCATGGTGTATATGTTCATGCTGTGTGTGTTCACAATGTATGTTTGTTCACAAGTGTGTGCTGACGGTGTGTGTGTTCACAGTCTATGTGCTCACAGTGTGTTTGTTCATAGTGTATGTGTTCACAGTGTATGTTTGTTCACAGCGTGTGTGCTCATGGTGTGTTTGTTCACAGCGTATGTGCCCATGGTGTGTTTGTTCACAGTGTGTTCTCATGCTGTGTGTGTTGACAGTGTATGTGCTCACGGTGTGTCCTCATGGCGTGTGTGTTCAGTGTTTCCTCCTGGTGTGTGCTCACGGTGTATGTGTTCACAGTGTGTGCTCAGTGTGTGTGCTCATGGTGTGTTTATGGTACATGTGTTCATGTGTGTGTTCAGAATGTGTGTTCACTGTGTGTGTGCTTGTAGTGTATGTTTTCTCAGTGTGTGTGTTCATGGTGTGTATGTTTGTGGTGTGTGTTCATGGTGTGTGTGTTTGCAGTATGTGTATTCACAGTGTGGTTCACGGTGTGTGTTCACAGTGGGTATTCACAGTGTGTCCTCACATGTGTGTTCACAGTGTGTGTCCTCAAGGTGTGTGTGTTCAGAGTGTGCGTGTGTGCAGGTATGTGCCCGTGGTCTGTGTCCGTGGCTCCTGGACAGCGTCCACTCATGCTCTGGCTGGTTCTGGCCAGCTGCTGAACCCTCTGGCTCACTCTCAGACCCTCACTGGGCTGCGGCAGCTTCTCAAGGGCCGGAGGCAGCACCCACACGTTGCATAACCTGGCACAAGCCGAGGTGAAAGGGGCAGGCAGAGCATTTCTGCTGCTTGCCCAGAGAAGCTTCAGCCTCGCCAGCTGCCAACTCTTCAGCTGTGCTCCCTAATCGCCCCGACAGGCCGCATTCGCCTGCTCACTGAGCTGAAAGGAACTGCAGGGTGAGGCCGGGAGCACGGGATGCGGTGCTTACACAAGGTCACATTTGGCCCCTGAACTTTAGGGAGCCCAGCCTGAGCTACCTGGGGACCCACCCAGGCCCTCCTGCCTCCCCTTCCCCAGAGTGACCGAGGCCGGGATATCGGGGGGTCCTCCCATAGCAGGGCTGTTTCCTACCGAGGGGAACAGGGGGAAGCTGCTCTCAGGCCTAGCCAGAGATGGGCCACCGGGATCCAGGACTGGCCTCCTCCTGGGGACCCAGAGTCATCCCAGAAAAGCGCTTTTTGGCACTTGGCACCCAGTGCAGAGAGACAGGCACAGACAGGAAGGGCGAGGGATGGAGACACGCACGGGAGCGTGAGCAGGAGCAGGAACACGGGCGGGGGACAGCAAGGGGCAGATGAGAGCTTGGAAGAAGACAAATGCCACCATGGGGGGCTGGAGCGATAGCACAACAGGGTGTTTGCCTTGCACGCGGCCGACCCGTGTTCGATCCCCAGCATCCCATATGGTCCCCCGAGCACCACCAGGAGTAATTCCTGAGTGCAGAGCCAGGAGTAACCCCTGAGCATTGTTGAGTGTGTCCCAAAATAGAAAAAAAAAAAGCCACCATGTCAGGTCTGCAAATGGAGGCAGTGCTGACTGATCCCTCCCTTAGGGTGAGCCAAGAGTCAAGAGCCAAGAGCCCATGAAAGAGGAGGCTGCCAGCACCAAGCCCCAGCAGAGGGGCGCCCACCTTACGGGCTTCTGCTTTGGCTTGTCCTGAGCTGAGGGTGAGACCCGGAAGGGGCAGGGGCTGAGTGGAAGGATCCAGCTTCTGTTTCCTTTTCCGAGTGCTCAGGGGCTGATCCTGGAGCAGATCTCGGGGACACTACCAGAGGCTCAGGGACCATAAAGTGCTGAGGATGGAACCAGGGCACCCATAGGCAGAGTGGGCACTACCGCCCTTAAGCTGTCTCAGCGGAGGAGGCAACAGGAGGCGGGAGAGGGAGGCCAGAGCCAGGGCAGGGCAGAGTGTGAGAAGTGGCCAGTGCCTGGGCTGGTTCTCCAGGCGGAGAGGACGGGCTGACGGAGCAGGTCTGGTGGCCGGGGAGAGCCCGTGCCGCCCAGATGCAGCAGGACAACTCTGGGCTCCTGACACCTTCTCCAGGTTGAGCCCTTCCCTGCAGGAATTTCCCTGGGGACTCTGCCCCTGAGCTGCCCGTGCTGTTCTGGTCTTGCGATAGAGCTGGGGTTTAGGCAGGTGCGAGGGGGACCTGAACCGGGCTCTGCGTTTCTCAGAGCAAGTCTGGGCATGGGCCCCTGCCCCATAGCGTCTCCCCCATAGCCTCTCTCTGGATGCCTCTGGAACTTTCTTGTCACAGCGATGGCTGCCCTGCTCCACTTCCTAATTCTATTACAAGCTCGGTCAAGTACCTGTGCACTAGACTCGCCTGGTCTAGCCCAGCATGTCCGTGTGCCCTTGCAGGCTGAGCATGCGCCGAGCTACCCCTCACACAGTCACATCCTTCCTCATGTCTGGGGCAGGTGCGGCCTTAGGGAATCTCTCCCTCCCAGGGCAGCACCAGGGACAGTCCTGTTGTGTGGGGAAGGACCAAAGCACAAAAAGTGAAGCAATAGTGACTGGGCAGAGAATACAGAGGGTTACGCACTTGCCTTGCATGCGGATGTAACAGCTGCAACCCAGGTTCGAATCCCTGGCACTGAGTACGGTCCCCTGAGCACCGCTAGAGGTCACCCCTGAGCAGAGTCAGGAACAGTTCCTTAGCGCCAATAGATGTGGCACCCAAACAAAAAAGTACAGTGACTTGCCTACAGTGAGCCAGCTGGTAGGCAGCAGAGCTGGGAATCCAACCCACACTCTCCTGAGCGGCTCAGCCTGCACTGGGAGGAGACAGGACCTCTTCTGGCAGTGTGAGGACTTGTGAGATGCCTATTGTTCCCATCAACAGATACGCAAATCAAGGTCCAGAGCTGTTGGGTGATTAGTCAACTCCCCAGGACTAAAAAGTGGCAGAGCTTGAGCTGAAGCCATAGTCCAGTGGTAGGGTGCAGGGTCTTCTGTGCACTGCCAGGAATAAGTCGAGTGTAGAGCCAGGAGAAACACCTGGGCGTGGCCCCCAAACCAAACCAAACCAAAGCAAACCAAAACAAAACAAAAGAATTAAAGAAAGAAAAAACAAAAGTGGCAGAACAAGGTCATGCTGACTTGGGGGGAATTCCATCTCTTTATTTTTTATTTATTTATTTATTTTGCTTTTTAGGTCACACCCGGCAATGCTCAGGGGTTTCTCCTGGCTCTGCACTCAGGAATCACTCCTGGCGGTGCTCGGGGGACTATATGGGATGCCCGGGATCGAACCCTGGCCGGCATGGGCCGGCCGCATGCAAAGGCAAACGCCCTACCCGCTGGACTATCACTCCGGCCCCGGATTCGATCTCTTTAAAGCCTTTTCTGTGGCCACTGAATGTGCCAGGTGGGCAAGGGATGGTCAGCCCCCTCCCCCTGCCCCCTGGGGTTGGCAGACCGGATCCAAGGGAGGAGACACCAAATCTAAAGCTCTTGAATTCATTTTTTTTTTTTTTTTGCTTTTTTGGGTCACACCCGGCGATGCTCAGGGGTTTCTCCTGGCTCTGCACTCAGGAATTACTCCTGGCAGTGCTCGGGGGACCATATGGGATGCCGGGATAGAACCCGGGCCGACATGGGCTGGCCGTGTGCTAGACAAACGCCCTACCGCTGGGCTATCGCTCCAGCGCCTTGAATTCATTTTTTTGTCTGGATAGAAGAAGCAGCTCATTATGAAGATGGCCACCGCATTCCGCCCCCTGGGATGGCGGCTGCCAAGGTAATTGGGGGCCTCTGTCTGGCTGCCTGGTCCCCACAAAGAATTCGCAGGTAGATTTCAGCCAGGAGCGCCCAATTCTACTTAAAATGTAAAATGCGTCTGTGAAGTGTTTGCTCTGAAGTGGGAATAGGTAATTGATTTTTTTAAAGCAGGCGACCTTTCCGGGGCGCTAGCAAACGTTTTCAGGTCGCTTTCTTATTTTTCTGTGCATAAAGGCAATTATCCCAGGTCAGCGCTCCACACAGGGAAAGGGGCTCGCTAATTCGGCACAACAAATGTTTTACTGTAGCTTTTCCTTGTTGCAAGAAGGATGATCATATCAGTTTATTTCGCATCAGAGAAAACACAGGCCTGGCTTTAAACCGTGCATGGCGGCTGGGAGAGATGGCGGGGTCTGGAAGATTCTGCTCTGCTCGGCCTCTGGAGGCGTGAAGCCTCGGAAACTCGTCCTTTCTGCCTGCCTTTCATCCGCTGCTCTGGACGGCCAGGATGATCCCTGCAGTGACCTCCGCCTATCACACCCCCTGAGCGTGCTCCGGTGGGCCTCCGACACAGCTATGCGATTCTTTGGGCCGGTAGCTTATGTGCTGTATGCTGAGAGAGCCCCTGCACCCTGGGACCCTGAGAGCCCCAGGTGTGGATCCGAGCTAGCTGCTGGAGGAGAGAGGCAACCTACCAGCCGAGGGTCCCCAGACCACCCAACCTATCCTCATTTGCAATCTGGGGTCAGTCCCTCAACCTCTCTGCAGCCTGGATGGAGTTCGGAGGCAGAGCTGAGTATTGAACCCACACGCCACCACCCATTCACGCTGTTGGGCAAGTCTGGGCCAGTGGGCCCCAGATCTGCACACAGATGGGGATGCCTAAATCCAGGCCCCCCAGGACCATCGCAATTTCTGGAGCCCCCAAAGCCCATCTTGCCCCCTCCTCTATCCTAGATGGGATGGTGGAGAAAAGTCAAGGGGCCGCCAGCCCCCACAGCCCAGAAATAGCAGAGCAGCAGGTGGGCGGGCGACCTGGGGCTCAAGGTCTCTTCTTGGGTCTGTTGCCAACAAACCACATCCCACACAGGCTCCAAAGCTTCCCTGTCCTCCCAGAGGGTCGCCCTGAGCACCTGCAGGAGCGATTCCTGAGCACAGATCTGGCCAGCCCCTGGGGACCGGTAGGCTCTGGGGCAGTGGCTGGCCAGTAAGACAGCCCTGCTAGATGTCTGAAAGGCTTCCACAAAGGGTTACCCTCTCTCAGTGCTCTGAGGGTCTCTCCGCACCACCCTGCACCCCACCAACCCCAGAGTGTGGGTAAATTTCCTCATTCCAAAGTAGAAAACGCAGACTCAGAGAGGTCGAGGGACTGGTGCAAGCTCACACAGCGTGAAAGGGCCGGGCAGGGCCGAGGCTGCAGCACAAACCACCCACAACAATCATGACTTAAAATAGCAGCAGGGACGGGCGCGTGACTAGGCAGCTTGAGCAGGGCTTGGCCCAGGCAGCTCAGCTCTGCTCCTGTCGGCCTGTGTTCACCCCGGTAAGCCGTGGCCCGGCTGGGATCCGGCTCTTTGCCTCATGGATGGGGAGGCTGGTGCTGGCCGTCCCTGAAGCCTCAGTTAAGCCTGTCTCCACAGGGCCTAGGTGCCCAGACACTGTCTCCAAGCTCCTGTTCTTCGCCCAGGGAAGGACTGAATGATGGGTAATGAAGCTTCGGGGAGAGGGCAAGGCCTGGCACAACAGGTGCATTGAAAATCCCCGCAGAAAGACCAGCCCAGGGTCCAGGGGACCTGGAAGGGCAGGGCTGAGTTAGCTGCTCCGCTGGAGCTCCTCAAGGGCAGAGGTCGGGTCCTGGCCCTCAGAGGTGGAGCCGGTCAGACCGAAACTGAGACAGAGAGGCCTCCGGCAGAAACAGGTATTTAAAACCAGGAGCGGTAGTTCCGCCCGGAGCATACTTGCCTTGCATGTAGCCAAGCCAGATTCAGTTCCTGGCATGCTGTGTAAGGTCTCCCAGTCTTGCAGGGAGTGATTCCCGAGCATGGAGCCAGGAGTAAGCTTTTGAGCACTGCTGGGTGTGCACCGCCTCCCCCATAAGCAAACAAACAATAACAACAACAAAGTAAAGTGCAAAAACAAGCCCCTAACACAGCTGCTTCTGTTTCTGAGTCCAGGCTAGGCTGGGTCCAAACCTTGGATCTGCTCTTCCTCCTCCTCCTCCTCTTCGTCCTCCTCTTCGTCGTTGTCCTCCTCCTCCTCCTCTTCTTCGTCATCGTCCTCCTCCTCCTCTTCCTCCTCCTCTTCGTCGTCGTCGTCCTCCTCTTCCTCCTCCTCCTCTTCTCCTCCTCCTCCTCCACTTCCTCCCTCCTCCTCTTCCTCCTCCACCTCTTCTTCATCCTCCTCTTCGTCCTCCTTCTCTTCCTCTTCCTCCTCCTCCTTTTCCTCCTCCTCCTCTTCCTCTTCCTCCTCCTCCTCCCTCCCCCCCTCCTCCTCCATCCACTACACTATTTTCTTTGGGAGGGGGATTTTTTGGTCACACCCGGCAATGCTCAGGGGTTGCTCCTGGCTCTGCACTCAGGAATTACTCCTGGTGGTGTTCGGGGGACCATATGGGATGCCGGGGATCGAACCTGGGTCAGCCGTGTGCAAGGCAGACGCCCTCCCGCTGTGCTATCGCTCTGGCCCACCAAGTCTCCACTCTAGAGGAAAGTAGGGCTGTGCCCAGCAACAGGGCACCTGCGGCCCAGCGTGCCACCCTGCGGGGCCTCTGCAGGAGTTCTCTCTCTGCCCTATTCTACTCTACTCTGCAGCCAAGGTGCTGCTTTTTAAAAAATTTTATTTTGTGTTGGGGGTTGGGGCTTCCAAGCAGTGCCCAGAGGCCCCCTGAGCGACTCTGGTTTTTTAAGTTTTTTTGATTTTTTTTTAAGGTGGGCACACACAGTAGTGCTCTGGTTTTGTGCCTGAGGGTCTCACCCGGTGGGGCTTGGGGGCCCGTGCAATGCTGGGATCCAACCCAGGCCTCTTAGCGTTCAGAGCACACACTCCAGCCCCTGGAACCAACTCTTGGTTCTGCTATTTTCTGGGATTTTTGTTTTTGTTTTTTTGTTTAGGGGCTGCCCCAGGCTTACTCCTGGCTCTCAGGAATCACTCCTGGGGTGCTAGTGGGGGGTGGGGATGGGGTCCTATGGGATGAGTGGGGATGGTTGGTTGGATACAAGGCAAGTACTCTATGCGGTACTATTGCTCGGGCCCTTGGGATATTTTGTTGTTATTTGTTTTGGGGCCACACCCGGCAGTCCTCAGGGGCTTGCTCCAGGCTCTGAGCTCAGGGGTCACTCCTTCAGGGGACCACATACAGTGCCTGGAATCAAACTGGGGTCTGCTCTGAGCTAGCTCTCTGCACTCCATGTTTGTGTTTTAACTGTAAGGCAAACCACCTAATTCCCGTGTTATGGTCCCAGCTCCAATGCCACCGCCAAGGAGAGGTGCTTTCGGGGACCCCCTGGTCTGTGCGTCCTACCGGGGGGACCTTTATCGCCTGCAATGCCACCCTGTACTTTCCTTTATGTCCCTCTACTCAGGGCCCCCACCCCTGTCCAGGTCTCAGGGGAAAAGTAAACACTGTGAAGGGGCGACACACACACATCTCTCCCAGACTAGAGAATACATCCACTAGTCAGGGTCCAGTTCACAGGTAAGACACTCAACCCAGCGGGCACAGGTGCCTCTTCCCAGGGACGCTGCTGCCCCCTTCTGGAGAATCGGGAAGTACA
This sequence comes from Cryptotis parvus, assembly GCA_021461705.1. Classification (NCBI taxonomy): domain Eukaryota; kingdom Metazoa; phylum Chordata; class Mammalia; order Eulipotyphla; family Soricidae; genus Cryptotis; species Cryptotis parvus. The sequence continues at coordinate 7,748 of JAJIBD010011855.1, forward strand.
ATCAAGAGCCCGCGCGAGTTTCCTTCCTGGGAAGACCAGAGGACTTTCATGGATCACCACATATTTTCTGAGCCTTTCCTCCCTCTCGCCAGCATCTGACTCAGGGCCTGGACCCCGGGAAGTCCTCAGTCACTGTGTATAAGGACAGGGGAACCACGGAACTCAGCCAAGAAATAAAAGCTCACCTCTTTCCCTCTCCAAGATGGTGCGCAGGCCTGGCAGAGCTGACTGGTCAGTGCTGCTGTTCGCCTAGGTTTGGAGGAAGATTCGAACCCCAGGTCGACACCCTGAATTTCCCCCTGTAGTAGGGCGCCCGCTCGAGCAAATGGATGAATAACGGGATGTCAACTGATCAAGCGCATCAGGAGCCTGCTCATTCACTCACTCACTCATTCACTCATTCGCCCAACAGGTTTGGAGATCTGGCTCTCTTGGGAGCGCGGACTCTTGAAACCCTCTTTCTTGGTCTGGGGCATGTGCACGGGAAATGGGGTGTGGACACAGCCGTGCTAAAGCATCACCCAAACCCTAGGCGTGGTGAGTTCTGGAGTTGAGACCAGAGCCACAGTGCGGCGCTGCGGCTGCGCCATTTAAGCCCCGTGGGCCGAGCAGAGACAAGAGTTTGGTCCAACTCTCACGAGGTTCGGATCTTGGGGAGATCTAGCACTGAGCCCTTCCACCCATTTTCCTGCTCCCGGATTCTAGAATGGCCCCTATTGCCGCGGTTTCCAGTCCCCTCAAATAGATGCAAATGACTTGCTAATACATGCAAGGGACCTTAATTCAAGGTGTGTTCAATAAATGTGTTATGGTCTGTCTGCTGCAATGCTCGTCAAGCTCAGCATTTAGGATGTGACCGACATGAAATATTGAACTGCTTTTAGTATTAGACAGCATAATCACTTTGGAGACAGGACAAGGGGAGGCGCGGGACCCAGCCAGGCCATATGGGCAGGTCCATGTTTAGGCAGGTATTTGTTAGAAGATTCACCGCCCTCGGGAAGCGAGAAAAGAGAAAATGACAGATTTCATTCTGACACAGGGGCTGGTGCTGTCTTTCAGGAGACCCTGGATAAGGAGTTAGCAGTCTGGGGAGCAAGTCCACGTCTCGGCCAATTAGCAACTAACTCGCAGCCAGTCTCTTCCCAGCCTGCTTCCTCCCCTGGTGACGGGTGGGATGGCAGGGAAGCATGACCAAGACCATGCGAGACGTCTTCATCCAGGGTCTCCAGGGTTGACCCCGGCAAGTCTTCCTATGAAAACAAAGGAAGAAAACGATAACATAATGTCACATAATATTAGTATAATAAATATAATCTATCATCCTCCGGACGCACTCCCAGGAAAGGGGGTAGAGGATAGCACAGTGGGCAGGCGCTTACTGCACACACACGGCCGACCCGGGTTCAATCCCCAGCACCCTCTGTGGTCCCCCAAGCCCTGCCAGGAATGAGCCCTGAGCACAGAGCTAGGAGTAAGAGCTGAACATGGTCAGGTGTGGTCCAAAACAAAATAAATGAGGAAGTTAGGGTGTAGATTTGTTGTAATTGTGGTCCTCGCCCCTCCTTTTTTTTTTTTTTGGGTCAAACCCTCTGATACTCAGGGGTTACTCCTGGCTCTACACTCAGGAATTACTCCTGGCAGTGCTCAGGGACCATATGGGATGCTGGGGATCGAACCCAGGTCAGCTGTGTGCAAGGCACCCTACCCACTGTACTATTGCTCTGGCCCCCCAAGTTTTCCTTTTTTTATGAGGGAAGTTATTCAGAAAGAGAGGGCCAGGGGCTGGAAAGATAGAATGGCAGGAGGGAACTTGTCTTGCATGCTGCTGTCTTGGGTTCAATCGCTTGGAATCAGTCAGGGAATAAAGTGAAGTGTGGGACTAGGGGAGGGACCAAGATGACTGAAAGGAGAGAAGTCATGTCTTTCATTCATTCATTTTGCTTTGGGGCCACACTCCACAGTGCTCAAGTCTTTCTCCTGGCTCTGCACTTAGGGATTGCTGCTCGTGGGACTCTGACCATACAGGGTACTGGGGATTGAACCAGACTTGGCTGCATTTGGGGCAAACGCCCTACCTGCTGTACTAACACTGCATGTTTTTTTAAAGCTTTATTTAAACACCTTGATTTACAAAGTTGTTCACAGTACAGTTGTTTCAGGGGCGGAGCAATAGCCCAGCGGGTAGGGGCGTTTGCCTTGCACGCAGCCGGCCTCTGCCAGCCCGGGTTCGATCCCCGGCATCCATATGGTCCCCGAGCACTGCCAGGAGTAATTCCTGAGTGCAAAGCCAGGAGTATCCCCTGAGCATTGCCGGGTGTGACCAAAAAAAGCAAAAAAAAAAAAAAACACAGTACAGTTGTTTCAAGTTCTCAATAGTCCAACACCAGTCCCACCACCCATGTGCCCTTACAATCACCAAAGACCCTTGTTTCCCACCCACCCCATGCCTGCTCCCTTACCAGGAACTAATTGTATTGCTTATTACAACATATCTCTCGGAATGTTAGCACCTTTGCTAACCAATGAGAAAGCCTTTCCTGAAGTCTTCAACACATACATATTAGTGGCTCATTGGCTAGAAGTGAGGCATATGCTTTTGCCAACCAATCACTGGCCTGGCAAAGGGCTATCATGATTGTTCAGGAGTTGGGGAGCGGAAACACAGTATAAGGATAAGACGCATCAGTTCTTCAGTGCCTGTCCTGCAAATCCTGGGTCTACCATTTTGTCAGTCTATGACCTTGGGTTTAATCTCTCTGTGCCTCTGTTTCCTCACCTGGAAAACAGATGTTATTGTAGCTCCTATCTTATAGGACTCTTAGACTTACTAAGTGATGGGTTCTTAGATCTACTTCATATTACAAAGCACATAAAACAATACCTGGCATTAGCAGCTTATATCTATAGGTGTATGTATATATGATATATTTTATGGTCCATAATGTTCTTTATCCTTGTTTTAATTTTATTTTACCTTGTTTATTACTGCTTGGGAGGGGCACATCTAGGGTGTTAAAAAGCTTATTCCTGGCTGTGCTCAGGGGTAACTCCTAGTGGACTCTGGGGGCCACATGGGGTACTAAGGGTCAAACTTGGGTCAGGCGGGTACAAGGCAAGTGCCCTACCTGCTATACTATTTCTCTGGCCTTTTACCGTATTTATTCTTGCTTTTGGTTTGGGGGCTGCTCCTGGCTGTGCTCAGGACTTATTCCTGACTCTGCACCCAGGAATCACTCCTAGCAGGGCTCAGCACACCTTATGGAGTGCTATGGATCTAACTAGCTTGGAATCCAAGATAAGTGATGATTTACATCTATCACAGCAGTTAATGAGTCCCATGACACAAATAAGATCTCGTTTCTGGGCTGGAGCAATAGTAGAGCAGGAAGGGCGTTTGCCTTGCATGCTGCCAACCTGAGGGTCGATCCCGGCATCCCATATGGTCCCCTGAGCACCGCCAGGAGTAATTCCTGAGTGCAGAACCAGGAGTAACCCCTGAGCATTGCTGGTTGTGACCCAAAAAGGAAAAAAAACCTCATTTCTGACCCTTGCTATGCTGATTGGTAACCGTTTGATACCAATCAAGATACAAATCAAAGTCTGTGCAGTGCTGGGTGTTCTGATGGTCAGTGCTGGTGGACCACACTTGGTTAGCGGATTTCTCCTTAGAACAAACCACCCAAGCTGTTAAACCAAGCAGCTCTCTTACCACACAGTACACCTAGTAGTATTTCAAAGTAAATGATAGGACAGGAAGTAAGGCTTTTGCCTCATATAGGGCCAACCCAGCTTCCCTCTTTAGCACCACACCACCAGGGGGCACTCTTGAGCATAGAGCCAGGGAGTAAGTGAGTTCAAAAGTCTGGCCCAAAAATCTGGACTAGAGAAAGAGAGGAAACAGGGGTACCTGCTATTAAGGCAGCATGGGGGTGGGCGGGAGGGGGTGGCGTACATTGGTGGTGGAAATGGGGCACTGGTGGAGGGATGGGTGCTGGTATACTGTATTACCAAGAACCAATTATGAACACCTTTGTAATTGTATGTTTCACGGTGGTATAATACAAAATTAAAAAAAAAATCTGGACTAGGGGTTGGAGCAATAGCCCAGCGGGTAGGGCGGTTGCCTTGCACGCGGCCGGCCCCTGCCTGCCCAGGGTTCTATCCCCAGCATCCCATCTGGTCCCCGAGCACCGCCAGGAGTTATTCCTGAGTGCAGAGCCAGGAGAAACCCCTGAGCATTGCCGGGTGTGACCCAAAAAGCAAAAAAAAAATCTGGACGAAAAGAAAAGTGAATTATGACATCAACTAAATCATCTCTGTCCCCTTTTACTAACCTGGACAAGTTATTCACCGTTTTCTTGACTGTTTCCTGATTTGTCCATACATAATGGATTGTTAGATCAATATAATGAAACCATGTGTGCAAAGTCCTTAGGGTTGAGTGTGACAGATAAAAAGACAATGATAGATGGAAGCTGTGTATTGCCCGCTACGGGCCATCTTTCATTCACCTCCAGAATCCTGGCTCTCGCTCTAAGCAGAGGTGGGACGGAGTTAGCGCTGAGGTGCTCCTGGGCACTCTGGCACTCGTAGCCCTGGGCTACGCGGGCGTTACCAGGACCTGAGGTGCTCCCCCCCAAAGTTGTCAACTCTCAACTACAAACCAGGAAAGTCATTTTTTCTCAGACTTTCCAGGGGTGACTATGGTAATCAAGTTCATTAGAGATAGAGGCATAAATCAGACTTTCCATTTATTTCCCCAAAATGAGAAATTGAGCTCCCGCGTACTCCTGGATATTTGACTTTCTGTGAGCAAGTGATGGTATCTTCCGCATGAGTTCATTTTCTGCAATGGATGCGTGCCTAAAGTCTTTGCATTATTCAAAATGCCTGTTACATAATTCAAAGCAAGTCTCCCCACAGTACTAAATATAAAGTCTAGAGACATTTCCAGAGCACATGTGTCTACACCCACGGGAAGGTACCTTCTTTTTCTCACGGGGAGTTTCATTTCTGTGGTGTGCCAAAGCGCTGCTCCTCCATTGTGGCGTACCCTATCACCATGGTTGTTCCGGTTTCTTTAGAGACGTTTTGTTCAGACACGGAAGGTCTAGAATGGAAGCTTTACTTTGGATTTCTTTGTACCCCCCCTATTATGAAAGGGCAAGAATGAAGGCTTTACTTTGGATGCTTTATGTACCACCCTATTATGAATGGGCGTGAGTGATCATGGGTTGGTTCCCCCAAAAGAAGCGATGTCAAGCTAATGAGCACACAGATGTCTCCAGCAGCACTTGAGGAACTTCAGAGCCACGTGGATAGTGTCATGGTGTCATGGTGCACAAGAAAGGTACGTAAGGAAGGACTGAGAGTCCCTTGTCTAAGACGCTTTGATTTTTGGGGGCATTTTGGGGTCACATCAGGCGATGCTCAGGGGTTACTCTTGGCTCTGCACTCAGGAATTACTCCTTGCCATCCTCGGGAGGGACCATATGGGATGCTGGGGGATTGAACTAGGGTTGGCAGAATGCAAGGCAAATGCCCTACCCACTATCTCTCTGGTCCCTTAAGCAGCTTTGAAAATGAGCAGCTCCGGGTTGTTGTTGTTGGGGCGTTGGCCTGCCATCTCTGTCTGCCCACAAAGTGAGTCCTTCTGAATGGTTTGCATCCCATTCCAAATAGAGATAACTTCAACTTCCCCAAAATGTAACCATGCTGTAAGAACAAATCATTGCTTGTAAGGGGTGGAGAGATTTTTTTTTTTTTTTTTTTTTTGGGTCACACCCGGCAATGCTCAGGGGTTTCTCTTGGCTCTGCACTCAGGAATCACTCCTGGCGGTGCTCGGGGGACCATATGGGATGTCGGGGATCGAACCCAGGCCGGCATGGGCCGGCCGCGGCAAGGCAAATGCCCTACCCGCTGGCCTATTGCTCTGGCCCAGGTGGAGAGGTCTTTTTTTTCTTTTCAAGGAAAGAGTAGTAGAAAGTTCTTGGCATTGAAATCACTAGAAAGATCTGGGTTTTATTTATTTATTTGGTCACAGCTGTGTAGGACTTCTTTTTTTATCATTCAGGAAGTGGGAATAATTGCATGCCATTATTGTATATGTAACAATAGCATGTTATTATTAGATGATTCTGAAGGTGAGTAATAGTTTCCACTTATCAGAGGCTTTAAGCCTCTGACACTACAGGCCAACCAACTTATTGAATTATTCTTATGGAAATGAAGCAATTTATACCATTGAGGAAAAAGGAGATGGGCATGAAGTAACATAACCAAGGATGAATACCTATAAAACACCGAATTCAAACTCAGGACTGAGCTAAACTGAACGGACAGTGTCTTTTTTTTTTTTTGGTCACACTAGCAATGCTCAGGGGTTGCTCCTAGCTCTGCACTCAGGAATTACTCCTAGAGGTGCTCAGGGAGACCATATGGGATTCCAGGGATCAAACCCAGATTGACTGCGTGTAAGGCAAACACCCTATTCACTGTACTATCAGACAGTGTCTTACAGTGACCAGAACACACACACAAGCCATCACACAAAGACCTGTATGATCTCACAAAGACCTGTATGATCTGTGGTCTTACCCTTCTTCTTCTTTGTTCATTTTCTCAGTTCTTATTTGTAAAACAACATGAAAGGTGAACTAGAACTTCTCCAGGGCATTCCAGAGACCTGACAATGACAGAAAAACATCACTTTCCCTTTAAGCATCCTAACACAGGCCGAGAGATCTCACTGCTGCTCCGTAAGAGATCAGTGAAAAGCTGAATGTTTCCTGGAGCTGCGGTAATAGAGGTAATTGAGACACAAACGAGATGACATACAGACCTTTTATTATTCATGTTCCCAGATAAAGGTATCTAGCAGACGGTAGGAAACATAATAAAGGAGGCAAGGCACACAAGCTGACCCTGGTTTGATCCCCAGTACCACATACAGTTCCCTGAGCACCACCAAAGAAGCTCACATTCCGAAACACTGGGGGAAGATTTCCATCTGTCTTTTGAGGGAGGAGATCGTTCAAACAATAAACATGGGTAGTGAGTGTGTGTCTAGACTCCCACATGAGCTGGGCTGGAACGGGACACAAATGCAGGGGAGTTTGTCGCAGTTGGAGCCCCTCAACCAGACAAAATGCCCCCGGGTTTCCGACTCATGGTCAGAGCCATATGCTAAGTCCTGACTTCCTGAGTTGCAAGTGACAGAGATTCACTTTGATCCAGAAAGAGAATCCAGTACTGTCATGACCAGATGACACGCACACACAAGAAAGAAAAGAGCCCCAAACGTCCAGGACTTGAAAACTCTCTTATCTTGGCTCTTTTTCTGCACAGTCTTCATTCTTCTGGCAGTTCCCAGGAGGTGGAAGGCTAGACCATTTACATTTCCATCCTGCCAGTCCTATGACCAGAGATTGAAGGGCCTTCTTCATTGGTGAGAGTGGATGCCAACAGGATGGCATGACCTAAATCAACCCCTGATTAGGGGGCTGGAAGATGATGTGGGAGTGGCTAAAACACTTGCTCTGCAGCCACAAGGCTGAGAGTTTGATCCCCAGCACTGTCCATGCCCTGTGCCATGGATCTAGTCCATATATACTGAGTAAGGGCCCTGTGCCATGGCTCTAGCCCTCTCTAGTTTTTTTTTCTTGTTTTAGGGTCACACCTGGTAATGCTCAGGGTTAAGTCTTGGCTCTGCACTCAACAAGCACTCCTGGCAATAATTGGGGGACCACATGGGATGCCAGGCATTGAACCTAGGTTGGCAAAGTAAAAGGCCAGCACTTACTGCTGTACCGTCTTTCCAGCGTGAACCCTTAGTCCTGATTAGGAACATGCACACAGTGTGATGTTGGGTGTGTTGCTTTTTCCCATCTGAAACACTCAGAGATTTCCTCCAGCATCTCTGCTTAGAACAAGAGCCGGGCCACATCCTGTGGGCCTAACTTGGGCACATGTTTGGTTTTAGGTGCTATAAGGAGCCCCCGATCTCTGCCGCAGTCTGACCACGCTTTGTACAGTTCCCTGGGCTGTCTGACTCTGACTCTTTGTTGTCCAGGCTTTGCATAAGTATTCCCTTGGGTGGTTGCTAATAAAAGTCTTTAATGGAAGTGGGCTTTATCTAGGATGAGAGCATGCCAGGGACCAGCCCCAGTGAACAGGGTCAAGTCAGGGGGCACGGTGGAGGATTAAGAAATCCTGCCAAGCCAAGTCTATTTTTTGTTTGTTTGTTTTGGAGCCACAGCTGGTGGTGCTCAGGGCTTGCCCCCAGCTCTGCGCTAGGGATGACTCCTGGTGGGGCTCTGGAGACCTGATGGAGTGCTGGGAATTGAATGCGGGTCAGTCATGTGCAAGGCAAGTGCCCTATTAGCGCTGTACTGTGTTTCCCAGTCTAAATTCCTGACCCACAGACTCCTGAGCAAATCAGTAATTGTTAAGCCTCTGAGCTTTGGGACGTTTTGTTTGTGGGTAAAAACCTAACAGATTACAGCGATGTTGACGTCTTGTCCTTGCGTTTGTCATTGTGATGGATCAGGAAGGAACTGTCTCACAATGCTTTTCTTTTAAGGGAAGGGAAGAGCAGGGTATTAGGGGATGGTTCCCAGAATGCTCTTGGAGTGGTCCCTGAGTACAGAGCCAGAAGTAAGACTGAACACTGCTGGGTGTGGCTCCCAAACAAATAAACAAAAACAGAAAATATTATTCATTAGCTTTCTTCTTTCACAGACGCCTCGTTAGAGCTTGGTCTTCAGCTCCCGCCTCACCAGTCATTCACAGAGAGACATGGCAGTATGATAAATAGCACCATCCGTGCGTTAATAAGTTCTGTACTCAGGGACCTCACAGCTTCTGTGAAGTCGACTTACACACACGTAAGAGCATGTCCCAAAAGCACCATGGAAAAACCAGTTGGACAAGACTGCAGCAACTGAGAGCAAAGGGGACTCTGTGGGGGTTAAGTGCTCGAGGAAAGCTTCCAACAGGTGTGGGCTGCCTAAAAGAATATGTTTTATTCAGTTTCAGAGAACATTGGTCTTGCTGATTTATGCAGGAGAGACTATATTAGACCATGAGGTGACTTACAAGAGGGTTAACGTTACGGAAGTCTGAGCAAGAAACAGACTCAAATCACGAGACATTAGAGGGAGAGCCAGCCTTTTAATTTAAAACATTTTTTCTTTGACTTTGGGGCTACACCCAGCGATGTTCAGGGGTTACTCCTGGCTCTGCACTCAGGAATTACTCCTGGCAGTGCTCAAGGGACCATATGGGATGCCGGAAATTGAACCCGGTTGACTGTATGTAAGGCAAGTTTCCTACCCGCTGTACTATCTCTGAGACTCCAGGAGAGACAGCTTTTTTTTTTTTTTTTTTGCTTTTTGGGTTACACCCGGCAATGCTCAGGGGTTACTCCTGGCTCTGCACTCAGGAATGACTCCTGGCGGTGCTCGGGGGACCATATGGGATGCTGGGGATCGAACCGGGCCGGCACAGGCCGGCCGCGGTGCAAGGCAAAGGCCCTACCCGCTGGGCTATCGCTCCGGCCCCTGGGAGAGACAGCTTTAATTATGCATACTACTTGACCTGGCTAACACCAAAATGGATTGAACTTGAATGCAATTCACACAGAGCTTATGTAGGTTAGACACAGGATACAAAGATTCTATAGGAGCAATTTTTCTCATCTAACATACACAGTGGTTGCTAAGATACGTAATGTTCGGTACAATCGGTGATGAATGCATTCTGTTTTAAGCTCCATATAGACATTTTCTAATTGTTACTGGGACATCCACCTCCCCACCATACCACTCCTGCTCAAGCAATCAGATTGGTCTGGCCCTCTGCTCTGATCTGGTCATAACTTTATGACTGTTCATCTCTGCCCAGTTCCTAGAACGGGTCACTCAGAGGTCCTGCCTCTGGTCTCCTACTTCCGCCTCCTAATTTTCCTGCTATATGAGAAGGATGAAAGTGACAGCTCTAGGTTCACTTTCCCAGGAAACTCCCAAAGGCCCACTGCATAGCGGAGTGACCTAATAAAGCCCCAGTGAGAAACTGTCTGCTGCTGTGAGTGAGAAGCACAGTTGGGCGGAGCCTGTTTCCTGGCTCTCTCCTCCCCACCTAACTCAATTCTGCCTAGAGCTTGCACAGAGCAGCTGATCATTCCACCCCAGCGGCAAGAGTCTGAAAAATGAGCCTCTAGCCCTCTGTTCTCTTCCATACCGAAAAGGCGTCCAAGAAGTCCAAGCAGACATGGCTAGACGTCACCGATGAAACTCTCTGGCCCCGCAGTCGTCTTGTGGGAGGGTTTGTGATAGCAAAGCGAATGTCCTTAACAGCTCTAGTGATACTCATTTTTTCTGTCTCATCTTGCATTGATTATGCTAATTTTGTTCATTTTGGAATTTGTTCATTTTATCTAAATGGTTGAATTTGTTAGCTAGTCTAAATTATAATTAAACCAATTACTATGCATGAGTAAACTTTGTTCTGATTGCTGAGAGATGCCGGGATGGTTTCCCTTGTTTGGACAAGAGCTTGGCTGCCTAGATATTGGCACGTCTGGAGATAAGGAGACACATTACTGTGTGGCCAGGCCAGCACCGACTCTCCTGGAAGGGATACACTATCCCATCTATCCATACACCACTCACAACTGAAAAATGTCTCACGTGCTTGGGGCTTTAGAATTCTTTGAGTTCAGAGGATACCTTGTCACCCAAACCATAGGGTATCACTCATATCACTTCCTGTTCATCATCGATTTGCTTGAGAGGCCACCAGTAACATCTCCATATGCCCTGTCTCATGCTAGTAAAGCCCAAGGGCAATTGCTTGCTCCAGGAACATAAAGTGCCTCAAACCATTCCATCAGGTCATGGGAATGAGGTCTATAATTGTTACTGGTATTTGGCATATCAAATACGACATGGGTAGCTTGCCAGGCTCTGCCATGCGGTTGGGATACTCTTGTAGTCAACCTCTAATCTCCAGCATTTATTGATGAACCGCGCTGCTGCAAGTGGCTGCGCAAGCCGGGCTGTGATCAGCTCTTCTGATCACATAGGGTAGGACCCCAACTGTCATATTTAAGTTAGTGACCCAGCCTCTCTTTGGAAGGCTGATGTGACCAGGGGCAGTCTCATGATGCTAATCTAAACTCTTGTCTCTTGGGAGCATAGATGTAGAACTATGTTTAGACTGATTTATTTACTAATTTAGTTAGTTTCCTTGGGCCCACACGTGGTGATGCTCAGGTCTTATTACTGGCTCTGCACTTTACTCCTGAACTCTTGATCACTCTTGGCAGGACTCAGGGGACCCATGCTGTGCTGGAGATTGAACCCAAGATGACTGTGCAAGGCAAGCATCCTGCCTCTGGATCCTGGACTGATTTCTTGAATGGAGGATCTATAGTAACTTCATGACTTGACAGTCATGAAGGGAAGTAGCTGGCTGGAGAAGAGGAAGGTTATAGCAGATATACAGCAAGTGTATGGAGAGAAATTCTCTTTTAGTCTACGGATCCTGCATTTGAGGTATCCCTTTATCCTTGGAGCTCCAGGAGCAACATTTATATCCTTATTTTTTCCTCCCCAAAAGCTCCCTAGCAGAGAGCAGGGATGCTGTTGTCCACAACCAAGAATTCTGTAGTTGGGCAGTAACAAAGTAAAATCATAATTAACATTTGGCATCAGAATGTCTCTGATGGGGATGAGGAATGGGAGCACTGAAAACACACATTCAATAAATTACGAAGGGGGGAAGGGAAAGGCTCATGTGCTGGCCAGGGTCAGGATTCCAAAAAGAAAACCCAGACGAATCTGCCTCAGATGTTTGTGCTTTTTGAGAACTATGGTCTTCTCCAGAGAGAGAAGGAAAGGAGAGAGAAGAGAGCAGAGAAGGGGAATAGCCTAGAGATCTCGAGTCTGAACTATAAGGCTTGAAGGAAACTCTTGATCCTAGGAACTGGGGAGACATCAAGAAAGGGCTGGGCAATGCTTGCGGGATGGCATACAAGGCAATTGCTGCCTCAAGACTCCGACATTTTTATTGAAGTTTGCATTTCCACAATGCCTTGTGTGGATTGATTTTCTTTCTCTCTCTCTCTCTCTCTTTCATTTTGGGTCACACTTCGTGATGCTCAGGGGTTGCTCTTGGCTCTGCACTCAGGGAATTACTCCTGACGGTGCTTGAAGGACTATGTGGAATGCCGGGGATCGAACCGGGTTGGTCGCTTGCAAGGCAAATGCCCTACCCCCGTATTATCGCTCTGGATTGGACTGATTTTCATTCCTTCCCTCTTTTGGGCCATACTTGGCAGTGTTGTGAATTTAGTCCTAACTTTGTGCTTAGGGATCACTCCTAGTGGGGCTATGACCATATATCAGGCTGGGGATTGAATCTGGGTAGACATGTGTAAGCTAAGCGCCCTGGACCTGTTGTACTATCTCTCCTGCCCTAAAAGCATTTGTAAAATGCAACCCCCCCACATAAACACATGAGTAATAACATATGAAGAACATTAAAGCATACATGCCCAGGAAGACCCTGTACTCAGACATCAGCATGGGTCCCTGCTGATCTAAGCCACCCCTCATAGTTCTGTTCGCCACTTTCCCTTTTAAATTCTTATGACCCTGTTCTGGCTTATGATACCTATGCCAGAGTCAGCTGAATGGGTATACTGTGGCATTTGGGTTCTATTAACTAATTAATTAATTTGTTTAGTTTGGTTTTAGAGCCACAACCAGTGATGCTCAGGGGTTACTCCAGACTCTATTCTCAGGAATTACTCCTGGAAATGAGTGGTAGACCATATAGGCTGCGGGTGATTGAACCTGGGTCAGCCATGTGAAGCTGACCAAGCCACTAGCCACTGTGCTATAGCTCCAGCAAATTTGGGTTCTGAAAACCTTTGTTTTTGCTCTCTGCCTTGAATATAGTTATGATGACTGGTGTGGTGGCAGCCTTCTTGTTACATGAAAGAAAAGTGGAGCTCCTGGAGGCACATGTCCCAGCATAGTTGAACCACTGAACTGAAACTAGTAATCAGCTACTTCTGGTCTTGTTATGTTGGAAAAACAAACTTATCCACGTATAGCCACTATATTCGGGTCTTCTGTTTCTTACACTAACCACATTCCTAATGGGTGCAGAAGTAGGTGAAGGAAACTGCTCCCTAAATGACTTGGTTTTACTCATGTTTGAGAATTAGAGACAAATTCAGAGGACAATTTAATCAGATGTCTGGAACCAAGAGGCTCAGCTCCAGCCCCAGTAGAGAATTGAGAGGAACTGCCAAATCTTATTACTGAAGGCACAGGATGACCCTCCTGTGAAGCATCAAACTAAATAGTGTATTTCAATCTAATCTATAGGCAAAATCAAAGCAACAACATGAAGTCAATGATGGATGCTGCCACATCAGCTGTTAGCTTGCGGGAATCTTAGTCCTTTAATCACCATCAGCTTCAGGATCCCACTAGAGGAATGGGTGATCAAATATTAGGGCAGAGCTCTGGGGATATACTCAGTCCAGAGCCTATGGGAGCAACAGGAGCAGGCAATCAGAGACAAGAAAAGTGATACAAGTAGACAACTATTGCCACACATTAGATAGGAGGAAGTAGGTAGGAGAGGAGTTTTAAGGGCTTTTTTTATTTTGCTTTTTTTGCATTTGCTTTCCCATTATTCATCGATTTGCTTGAGCAGGCACCAGTAACATCTCCATACTTCCTGTCGCAAGCAAGTGTAACCTAAGGGCATCTGCTTGCTCTAGGGACAGGAAGAGCCTCAAACAATTCAGACCATGGGAATAAGGTCCATAATTGTTACTGGTTTTTGGCATATCAGGTAAAACATGGGTAGCTTGCCAGGCTCTGCCGCACTTTATTTATATTTTATATATGTTAACTGAATCATTCATCAAACTCTTATTAAATACCTACTATGTACTGCTTCCCGTGCTGGGTATTAGTAAGATTCTCTGAGTAGAGTGGGGACAATAAACCAGGAATACAAACGTCAGCAACACACACCAAAGGGATCTTGGAAATCTTGATAGGGAAGTGAAGTATACCAGAGCTTTAGGGAGTAACTCTGACTTTGTGTTTCCAGAGGATGGGAGGGAAGTGATTGCATTCAGCTGCAGAATTATTGTTGGCGTCTGTATGACTTAGCACAAAAAAAGAGAAGAACAGGGAAGATGAAGAATAAACTTATTCACGAGCAGGAAATCTCTTCCTGATGGATCCTGAGCAATTAGGACATATTAAATGCATTCGTCACCTAGTGTTTTAGAGGCAATGCCAAACACATTTGATTGGTGGGTGGAAGAGTTATAGGCATTTTTCAAAAGAGGACTGAGGGGCCGGAGTGATAGCCCAGCGGGTAGGGCGTTTGCCTTGCACTCGGCCGGCCTGTGCAGGCCTGGGTTCGATCCCCGGCATCCCATATGGTCCCCCGAGCACCGCCAGGAGTGATTCCTGAGTGCAGAGCCAGGAGAAACCCCTGAGCATCGCCGGATGTGACCCAAAAAAGAAAAAAAAAACAAAACAAACAAAAAAAAAAAGAGGACTGAGGCCCAGGGAAGAGATGGATTTGAAACCAGTATACCTGCATCCAATGTAGGGTCTATCCATAACACCATCATGACGCCATCCACTGATCAGAAAACTTCCAGAAAAATCCCATTAAAATTGCCTTACAAAGAAAAAGGGGTGGTGGAGGGAGAGAACACAGTAGGAAAGCCTCTTGTATCGCATGTGGATGACCTGGATTCAATTCCTGGCACCACATACAGCACCTCAATCACCGCCAGAACTGATCTGAGTGCAGAGTCAGGAGTAAACCCTGAGTACCAGTTAAATCATATACAAAAACATATACAAAAACAACAAACCAGAAAAGGAGATTTGCAAGACCAGAGTCTTAAACATAAATTCAGGTAAGGATTGATCCAGTAGTTCAAAGACATCCTCAAAGGTATTCTTTATTTTGATGTCACAGTGCTGAGCCCTACCTCTGTTTCGTGACTTCCCCCATCACAAGACAGTCTGGGTTCTACTGTGTGTGCAATGGCTCCATTGTCTGGACTTCGTATTGTCTACACTACTCACTTCATAAAGAGAAGGTGTGGTCTGGTAGCCCTGATGGAGGAAAAAGAAGACAGCTTCACTTTTCCAGACATTCTGGCAAACATTTGCTCACAACACAAAAGTTTCACTTTTCCAGAAATTCTGGCAAACGTTTTCTCACAACTTGATCTGGTGGAGCACATACCCATCTTTAAAAGAACATTATGGATCTCCTGAGGGCGACTATGGTACACTTAAAAGGCTATTTTTATTTACATAAAATTAAAGCTTGATATTCAATATATTCATCTCATAAATTTAAAAAGTACATTTCTTAAAAAATTTTAAGTTCAACTTAGAAATCCCATTTCACCAGTGCCTGCTTTAGAGCCTTAAACATCTTTTTTAAAAACCATTAATAAGTGAATGAACGTCTGATCTGTACTTCTGATCTACAGGAGCTCCAGAATCGAACCCCAGCCCCAGAGCAACACTCCCAAAGTTGTGTCTCTACCTGCCCAACACAGCTGGTTACTCTGAGCAGCATCAGAGACATCGCTCATTCACTGGGGTCCATTCAGTAATGGCACATGCTTGCCGTTACTCTAGAAGCTGAAGGTTTACTTGTGATTAAGGTAGACTTTGCCGTCATGGAACTTACACACTGGTGCAGGTGGGGACAGCATATAATAACCAGGACACAGGTTGTACACTGTCAGAACCGAAACAGAATCAGGGGGCCATTGGTAACCATGTTGGCTAGAAAGGCCGGGGCAACTTCCTGGAGTAGTGGTATTTGGGCAGAGATTTGATGGAGAAGGTGCATGTAAAGATCCATGGGAAAGTCTGCGAGGCAGATGGTAGAGCTGGTGGCAGGGCCCACAGCTCGTCTGTACCAGGGAGGAAAACCTGAGTCCCCAAGCGCTTGTCAGGAGAGCAGAGGAACATGAAGGCAGTGTCTGGGCCACACTCGCCTCCAAGCCAGGACAGCCGAGAGCAGCACAGTTTTGCCACTGCATTTTCTGCCTAAGCTGAGGCACTGCCAGTAACCTGTGTTCAGAGACAACAGGGCCAGAGATGCTCTGTTGAAGAGGCCACTTGTGCCCACTTGCCAGCAGCCTGGCTGGCTCAGCAGACCCGAGCCACCCTGCTGGGATGCTTCTCATTGTAAGAGCTGCCAGTCAGGAAATCACATTTTCCAACCAGAAGCCCTGTTTGAATCCAGCCTTCCTTCTGCTCCGCTCCCTAGGGAGGAGAGCCGGGAAAGTGAAGCCAGAGGTTGTGAAACAGCCCCACTGGGGGCAGAGCTGGGTCAGGAGGAGCTTGGAGAGGCTGCACACTGCCACCTGCGGGACGTCATGGCTCAGTGGCTCAGTGGCTCAGTGGCTCAGGGTTCAGTGGCCTCATGCTGATGTGGCAGTTTTGGCCCCACTCCAGGCACTGTAGAAAAATGGGTGGTTCCCAGTTCTGCGGCTTTTGAGCCTGCAGGTTGGGGCTGGGGCCTGAGACTCTGTGTTGTCCCGAGCTTCTCCTGCAGCTGTGTCCTCGTGACCTCCTCAGCAGAGTGGGATGTTCCCCCAGACCCTGCCTCATCATGGAGCTGCATTCACAGAGTTGGGAGGAACGTGCCCCTAAAGCAGGCCACTGGATGTGAGCATAGGATTCAAATGTTCAGACCCTCTCAGTCAGCACAAATCCTTCCCCCAGTTTCAGGGAGGGAATGTGTGGAGTCGACTAACTTGAGGTCCTGGCTCTGGTGAGCCCCATGCATGGCCTCAGAGATGTCATGGGGAAACCAAGATGACTGCACCTGCTTCCTCCCGGGCTCTGTGAGATTTGGAGCTCACTGAAGGCACTTGTGGTCACTGCTGTAGTCAGAGCTCGACTATGCCCATGTATTAGGTACCAACCCCACCGCATGTGGCCTCTCCACCCTGTACACTCACACACATGTACAAACCCCACTGACTGTACTCAGGACTACTCCGGCCTCTTCAAAGGACAGCTAGACTGTGGTTGTGCTTCCCCCTTTTCTGTGGGACCAACCCCTAGGAGCCTGTCATGTGCCCCCCCAACACTCTCCTACCTCTCCCTCCAAGCTCCAGCATCCCAAGAAGCAGCAGCAGCATCACTCCCAGGCATGCTTTGAAAGGAAGTTGGACATTATGGTACCAGACATTTGGGGCTCTGTGACGCTGAGCCAGTCCCAATCTCTGATTTAGAACCTGATTTCCTTGTTTTCCTCATTTAACCTGTCAGAACAGTCTTTCCAACCTCATTCCTTATTGCTTCCTTTCTTCATTTATAAAGGTAGGGGCCAATTCCTTTGTTTTTGTCTTGGGGTTACACCTGGCAGTGCTCAGGACTTACTCCTGGCTCTGTGCTTAAAGATCACTCCTGAGAGTGCTCAGGGCACCATATGGGGTACCAGGGATAGAATCCAGGTCGGGAACACATGCAAGACAAATGTGCTACCTGCTGGACTATCATTCAAGCCCCTGTCCTACTTTATCAAAAAAGCCACAAACGAGTGGATTTCTGGGAGGAGCCTGGGAGAGCACAGTGCTCTGTACAGAGCCTGCTCCATAGTAGGGATCTAGTTAAGCTAGTACTTGCTCTACTGTGCCTGTCTACAGAATACTTAGCGTAAGGACTGCTTCGTATTCAGACAAGGCAGAATGGGCAGCCCTTATCAGAAGTATGCTTGTTAACAAGCAAGATTTAGTCCCTTTCCCCCATCTCCCCTTCACCAATTTGAAGGGATTTCAACTTCAACACCTGCCAACACCCCTCCCCCAGCTTGCCTGTATGGCAGACACTTCTCTCTCTCTCTCTCCCCCTCCCCTTTGGGCATTATGGTTTTCAATCATCAATTTGCTCGAGCGGGCAACATCTCCATATGACCTGTCTCATGCAAGTAGAGCCCAAGGGCATCTGCTTGCTCCAGGAACATAAAGAGCCTCAAACCATTCCATCAGGTCATGGGAATGAGGTCTATAATTGTTACTGGTATTTGGCATATCAAATACGACACGGGTAGTTTGCCAGGCTCTGCTGTGCGGGTAGCATACTCTTGTAGTCATCTCTAAATCCCGCATTTATTGATGAACTGTGAGGCCACACGAGCTGGGCTGTGATAGGCTGGTCTGCTGGGTGGAGTTCTGATGAGGGGGAAGTTTGGATGTGGAAAATGGAGGCCCTCATGGAGTGGAGGTCCTCTGGCTTGTTGCGGAGGCTCTGCTGGGGTGGCGGGCCAAGGCTAGAACCCGCCATCCCTCCCGGGCACCTCATGAGCGGCTGGGCATAGGGAGAGCCAGTAGCAGCTCTGCCCCATGTCTGTGAGTCTCATGGTGGTATAATAAATGGTATAATCCTTTTTTAAAAGTTAATATTTTATTATAAGGTGGTTTAATAAAATATTAAATTTAAAAAAAAGATAGGAGGCATCACCTTTTCCAACTTCAACCTGTACTACAAAATGGTAGTAATTAAAACTGGATGGTAGGTGCCCGAGTGATAGTACAGTAGGTAGGGCATTTTCCTTGTGTGTGGCTGACCGGGTTTCGATCCCCATCAGCACATATGGTTCCCTGAGCACCGCCAGGTGTAATTCCTGAATGCAGAGCCGGAGTAATCCCTGAGCATTGCCAGGTGTGATGCAATAAAAAACAAACAAACAAACACACAAATAAATAGATAATTGAAAAACTAAAAAAACAAACAAACAGTATGGTACTGGAAGAACAGACGGTTTTCAATACAGGTACTAAAAAGGTTACCGTGCATTAGGAGGGAAATTAGGACAGAGAAGAGACAATTATGACAATGGAAGTTAATACTAATCACGCTGGACAAGAACCAAGTGTTGAAAGGAAATAAAGGGAAGTACAGAATTCTTTCTTTACAGTGTCTCTGGGTGTCTTCTCTGACCCCTGTACCCATCCCACCCCCCACATGACTTTGATACATAGTGAAAATTAGCAAGGAACATTGCATTGGGCGAGTCTGCATTTGAATCCACCAGAGACCCTGAACCAGGTTCTCCCACAAGAAACTGGGAGCCGCATGGATAGAAGTGGTAGGAAGGTCGTAGTCCTCAGATGGTCCGAGTTTAGTGCCAGCGCATAGAGCTCTGTGACAGGGCAGTGAGGGCACTGGGGATTGAACTCACAATCTCACGCTTGCAGGCAGGTACTCTAACTGAGCTGTTCCTCCGGGCTCCCAATGTCTGTTTAATCCCACCAGGGTCTCAGAAATGACCAGAGCTGATTCTTTTGCCTCCCCCGCCCCCAAAAGCAGAAGACCCGACGCTCAGTGCCTGCACTTAAACCCGACTCCTCCCGAACACCAACCATGGTGTGGAACCAGCTCCTTGGAGTCCATTGTGATGACCAGCAGCCTAGTTTCAATACTGGAAGCTGAGAATGAAAAAAGGAAAACGTGGAAGTCAAGAACCTGATGATTCTCCCTGGAGATAGACCTGGGGAGGCTCCCAGCACAAGGACCAGGGGAGTGGGAATGCCCAGGACAGTGCCCTGGTGTCAGTCCGAGGGACTTGCCTTCAGGGACTTACCTTCCAGGCTCTGACTCCGTTGTGCTATCACTTCTCAGAAGTTTCTGTTTTCCCATCTGTGAAATGGGAGGGACGGGTATGACAACTGTTTAGAAGTCAAGTTGCATCTATTAGATAAGACCACATGTATAAAATACCTGATCCACAGCAGGAACTCATAAATGCTAATCCATCCCCCACCTCAAACTGAGTTTCTCTGTCTGCCTTGTGCTCTGTAGCAGCCTTCGGTGTCATGATGAGCACATTCTCTGCACACGTGGCAGGCACCGAAGACTGACATGAAACAGAGGGCACAGAACAGCTTCTTTGTTACCTAGATTTTGTAAGAAAGAGACATCTCAAGCTATCAGTGGCAGCTCCCCCTCCTCCCTCACCTTCCCCTTCGCGTACCCCCTGACTGGTTTTCTGAGAATGAATGACAAAACTGATTGCTTCTTCACAGAGAGGAGATGACAAAGGGAAATAGGCTGCACCTTCTGTTAAGGATCAGGCCTTTGAAATATCAGCACTTGGCATCAGGGAGCTACAAGGTAGGGGGTCTTCGGGGCTCTGCTTCTGGGAGCTTGTGTTCCTTCATTTTGCTCATTTAAATTCTGCATTTCAGCCCACTCTGCCTCTATTGATCTGTTTCTGTGTGACATTCCCCGTCTCATCCGAGTGTTTCTGAGGGTCTCCGGAGGATAGAACCCCCCAGGGCTGGCACTCTTTGGAGGTGGGTTACAGTCAGGCTGGACCCTAAGGGACAGCAGGAAGAGAGCACAGCCTTGGAGACAGTGCTGGGGTCATCGCTGCTGGACTTTGGGCAGCCTGGGGTCACTCAAGGTCCAGTTTTCCTCCCTATAGAATGGGATGGCGACTTTCCAAAGGGGATTTTAGAGATTTTCAAGGTCAGATACGAGGGCCAAAGGGAGGCAGAATTCTTTAACAATGAGCCAACACATTCTCCCAAAGAATTTTTTATTAAGCCAAAGAAAATGTATGAGCCCAGAAATGCCAGGTAGCACCAATCTCTCTGTGAACAACAGGACGCAGGTGACATCTGGTGTCAAATTTCAGAGATTCACTACTTCCTCCAGGCCATTACAAATCCAGCCCTTGTTCCTGCGGTCTGCGGTCTAAATTGAGAAAATAAAATATGAACACGATATCTGCAAAAACGACTTTGTGTTTTGGCACTTACATTAGAAGTCGAGTTCAATTCCCTGGCTTTCAAAGTTGGTGTTTCTCTCAGTTATAACAAATAAACAGGCGCAGGCGAAACGGATCAACCGTTTCATTGCTTTTAAGAAACGTTGGGATGGATGACTTCCCTAAGCCAGTGCGTCACCTCATTTAATTTGATGATGTTATTTAGAAATTCTATATACTGTTTTCCAGGCCAAAAAACATATCAACCATTTATGAGAAGAAAAGCAAAAAAAAAAAAAAAAAAAAGAAAAGAAAGACAAATGGCCAATTCCGGGTAAAGAGGGAAATGATGGCCATGGTTGATTATAAGCACAGATTCCGTTCCCCGGGGAGGGGGGCAGGGCTCCTGCAGGCTTAGAAAACAATCAGGGGAGAAAGTCTGCTGTGCTCGGCTGCTGAGCACAGAGTCAGGGTCTCCCTCCCCTCTGCAGTGGAGGCCTGCGTCCGTGGCTCCCATGGCACTGCCCTGGCCAGTGCCAGGTCAATTCCCTTGGTCCCATCTTGTTCTCAAATGGATGAGCAGCATTCATGTTTCAGCCAGGATTACGTTTGGGGGTGTCACCGAGTAAAACCCACCAGGACTGTGCTCTGTGCCTCAGAGCTCACTCAGTCTCCCCCAAGCCAGTGAGGTGCGTGACCTGCCCAGGGTCATCATGACTGTAAAGAAACCAAACAAACACTCTATTCTAAATCTCAGAGCTGTCAGGACCACAACGGAGGTGCGACAGAAAGAGAACTTGTTCTGTGACACTCATCTCTTGTTGAACACATACTTACTGTGATCTGAGACATCAAGTCTGTGGTGGCCGATGGGCAGAGAGGTGGGGAGAGGTACATGAGCAAGAAAGCACAATGGTTTGGAGGCAGTGGTGATTTTCTAAGAGGAAAGCACAGAGTGGCTTTCAATGATGGGAGTGAGAGGAGAACAATTGAAGGAGATCAGGGAGAGCCCTCTGGAAGAGAGACTTCTGAGTATACATCGGGGAGCAAGCCCGGCATGGCTCTTGGGATGAAGTAAGGGAACAGTCCTGTTCCTCTTGAGGAGGTACATGAGAAGCCACTTCACGGGCATGTGAGAGTTTGAGAGGAGAGAGGGGGCTGAAACTTGGTGAGAAAGTGCTGGAAGATGAGAGAAGAAAAAGGGGCAGGGCTTTGGCATGAGACTGTCAGGAAAGGTGAGGACCCTAGATGAAATGAAATGAAGTTAGTTAATCCATGTACATATTTAATGCTTGGAATTTGTTGGTTTGATTGTTGAGCAGGAGACAGGCTTGTCTATACTCAGGTCTCTGCCCTGTGGGCTCTGGATGGTTGATGGTCTGATATAGAATAAGACTGGGTCCCCTGGGATGAACCTAGAGCCACGGCAGAGCCCGGCAAGCTACCCGTGGTGTATTCGATATGCCAAAAACAGTAACAATAATGGACCTCATTCCCAATGAATGGTGACTTACTGGCTCCCTCTCGAGCAAATCGATGAACAACAGGAAGACAAGTGACAAGTGATTATTGAGCAAGCAATTGTAAGGTTCAAGTAGACAAAATGGCAAGTGGGACCAAAGGGTCATTGGCTGATGAAGCACCATTCTGGAACCAGAGAGATCACCTTGCCCCCAGCACGGAAGATAGGAATCATGGCCCACCTGCAGCTAGGAAGCGCCCAGGCCTGTGCTTCTCCACATCGACCTCCTACAGACAACAGGAGCCAGACCAAGCGCACCAGTTCTACTAGTCTAGATTCCCTTTTCCTGCCCAAGACAGTTGAAGAATCCCGCTCAGTCTCTCCCAGGGCCTGGCTCTACCCCAACCTCCACGGTGCCCGGGAGCGCACCCCAATAAACTCCTATTTCTTCCCTTTTACTTGTCTCTGACCCACCATGTATGCCAGCTGAGGTCACCGATCTATCAGTAATGTAGTTGTCCAATCCGAAACTCAGAGATACCCAAATCTCCTTACCCAAATCTCCTGTTCCCACCTTTCCAGGCCCTTTCCTGGAAACCACTGAGTTGCTAGTGACTGGTGTTTGCAAACAGAGATATCACAAGCATTTGCAATCACATGCACAGACATACACACACATTTTTTCTCTCTGTCTTCTCTGACATATGGTTGCATAATATTCACACTTTTTTTTTTCACTTCATGGCTTCTAGATGCTATGTGTTGGAGTTGGAAGAAACCAATCAAGAGCTTTTGGGTTGCTCTGCAGAGCATTCCATCATGTGGGTGGATGCTCCCCTATTGGGGCATGTTTGAATTATTTCACTTCCTAAATTTTAAGGGAAGTAACTCTTGGATTTACCTTTCAGGAAGGGCTCTCTGGGTGGTTGCTGTTAGAAGGTTTGTTCTTTTTATTTTTTAATTTTTTAAACAATTACAAAAATGTTCATGTTTGGGTTTCGGCCATACAGTGTTCCAGCACCCATCCTTCCAGCAGTGCCCATTTTCCACCACCAATGTCCCTGATTCCCTCCCCCTCCCCTAGCCTGCCTCCGTGGCAGGTTCTCCTCTTTCGCTCTTTCTCTTTCTCTCTCTTTCTCTCTTCCCTCTCTCACATTTTGTGGATTGTAATACATATACTTAGAGGTTATCATGTGTATCTTTTTGCCTGTATTTAATGCTAAATTCTATGTGGTAGTAGACTTTTGACAATTATTGGCACACTGTTCCCTTCTCTGTCTTACCTAATCTCTGCTCCCACACGTTTGTGGTAATTTCCAAGAAGGCTTGTTCTTCACCTCAAAGAATCACAGCAAAGAGCTGAAGTCTAGCCTTGCCCACTGAAGAAGGACTGAGCTTATCCAGGAAAGATGTGATAGTGGTTAGGATGTAGTGAGGGCTGAGAAAAGGATGGATGTAAGATGTGAGATATCTCTCAGGGACCAGAGAGATAGTAGAGCAGTAGGGCCTTTGCCCTGGCTGACCCAGTTTACATCCTCAGCGGCCTATATGGTCCTCTGAAAGTACCAGGAGTAATTCCTGAGTGCAGAGCCAGGAGAACACCCTGAGAATCGCCTGGTGAGCCCTCCTTCCTCCCACCCAAATGAAAATAAACAAAAGAATTAATAGTCCTATTAGGGTTTAACTACAGGGGACCTTGAGGTCCTTAAGCTCAGTACAGATCTTGCCTCCGATTTGTGACCAGCGTGTGGAGAGCTTAGCTCGTCCCCCTTTCCTCCACTTGCCTGTGCTCTCCAGAGGGTGGGAACGCAGCTCCCGCTGGGAGGATGAGGGTGCGCCCCGGCGGGGTGGGCAGTGACTGATGATGCTGTAGCTGCACGTACTGTTCTGGTGAAGGCGCCTCTGGCCCAGGCACTAAGTGGTGTATATTCTTCCTTCCTCTTCCTGGATCCTTCCTGTCAGCACCACCTCTGTCTAGAGTGGACACAGCAGAACCTGAGTCTCAGAACTTCTTCTCTCAAGAGTCGCTGAAGCTTTGCTGCAGTTGAGGACCGGTGACATAGGATGGAGCCGAGACTAGTCCTTCCATTTTACAAATAGAGGAAATAGCCGGTATACCGGAGAGATGGTTCTGAATGAACAATAATAGTGATATTTACTAGTTTGTTCTGCTGTGAGAATGTTGAACCCATAGCTTCACATCTACAAGGCAAGTGCTCTGCCCTAGCCCTGAGGATTCATCATAAAGCAAAGCCACACATTGTGTGCAGACACGTCAACTAAGAAAGCTACAGCCAGGGGCCAGAGCGATTGTACAGCCAGTAGGACTTTGCCTTGCAGGGGACTGACCTGGGTTCTGTCCTAGGATCCATATGGTCCCCGAGCACTGGTAGGAGTAATTCCTGAGTGCAGAGCCAGGAGTAACCCCTGAGCATCTCTGGGTGTAACCCAAAAAGAGAAAGCTACTGCCATTCTCCAAACATCTGGGGAACAATGTAGTGTTAGTAGTGTTCATTGTTGTTTCTGTCTGGGTAGGAGAGGAGTAGCGTTGGGCTCCTCGGCTTGACTGAGTGAATTAATGTGAGTCGCAGCTGAGCGATGTCTCAAAGGACTGGAGCATGTGCTTTGCGTGCTGGAGCCCCAGATTCGTTTCCCAGCGTCACATGGTCTCCTGAGCACCGCCAAAAGTGACTTCCCGAGCTCTGAGCCAGGAGTAGCCCCCAGCACCGCCTGGTGTGCCCTGAAAGACAAAAGGTGTCAGTCCTCCCCCCCACACCAACAACCCCCTTTCCTGGAACAGTGGGGAATTCATCATTTGTAAAAAGGCTGCGTTAATTGGCATTGTGATTGTGATGATCAAAATTAGGGTTTAACTATGAGAGGTGGTTGGAGGGGGCAGGGTGGGTTTTGCTATGTGGTCGCCTGGGAAATGGTGGTCCCCTAACTGCACAACAGCGTTTCGTGATTCCAAACAGAGCGGGCGGCAAAGTAGAATTAGCGGCCAAAGATGAGACTGCATGAGACTCTGCTTAATGTGACAAGAAAAAAAGAGCCACACCCAAAACTGCACTGAAGTGTAAAGCTTATACTCTGAATGGAATCAGCTCTGAGCACTCCCTTGCATTTCACCAGCTGCTCTCTCTCCCAGCTTCCTTGGTAGCCTCCTTGGCCAGGACTCTTCACGTCACCACTTTCAGGGATCAGCCTGAACCCCTGGGCCTCCCTGCCGGTTCCTCGTGCGAAAGACCCTATTCTGCTCCGTGGATTTCAGTGCATCTCTCTGCTGAAAGGCAGTTCCTGTCTTCAGCTCTGGTTCTCTTCCTGGAGGCATCCGCAGGGATTTGGGTACCCAACTGCTTCCTCACGCACATGTCTCATAGACAGCTCCTACTCAACATTTTCAAACAGAGCTCCCCAAGTCAAAACCCCACCCCCATTGCCACAGAACAGTGATTGGTCACCCAGTCCATCCTGCCACAGAGGACTGGCCCGTTGCCCTATCTGCCCTGCACAGAGCAGTGGGTTCTCACCCCATTCCCCCTCCTCCCAGATGAGCACATTTTCATTCCCAGGAGGCAGACCTCACCTCCCATCTTCTCTTCAGCCAACCTTTTAGGGGGATTAGGGGGAAGGGTTGGGACAAACCCAGCTGTGCTTAGGGTTTGCTCCTGGCTCTGGATTCAAGGATCTCTTCTGGAAAACTGGGGTGTAATATGTGGATCTGGGAATAAAGCCAGTGTTGGCCATGCGCAAAGGCAAGCTCTCTAGCCACTGTGCATTCTTCCTGGGCCTTGAACCAACTTCTTGGTTTTTACTAGACGTGTCAGCCTAAATCCAGTCTCTTCTCTCTGTTCTGTACCCTCCACCCCCTTCATCAATGGCCTCCTTTATTTTTCTTTTCTTTAATTATTATTTTTTATTAAATTTTTTCATACATTGTTCCAACACCCATCTCTCCACCAGCACACATTTCCCAATATCAATGCTCCCCATTTCTCTCCCCCTACCTCCTTTACTTTTCATTGGTTAATGTTGTACCAGTGATTGTTTATCTGTTCTCTCTGCTGTCATGCTTATCTTCCTAAAGTGAATCTTCAGTCACTGGTCAAATAACTCTTTCTCACCTTGCCTTCATCTGGAAAACTTTCATGTGTTCCTGCCCAGTTTAGACAACTGGTTGGTCACATGCAATGGAAGATCCTTATGCACTGGTGAGGTGTATTTTTTAAAGAGCAAAACACGTTGATTTGGAAAATAAGGGAGGAGAGAGAGTGAGAGAGAGAGAGAGAGGGAGGGAGGAGAGAGATGAGCTCAACAGATAGTACAGATTTCTCCAGAAAATAGAATAAAAGCAAAGTATATATCTTGAGCAGATCTGGGCCATTTCCCCACAATGGGGAAACACACTCCAGAGTAGAAATGCATCCATCACGGGCAGAGACGTGGCCCAAAAGGCGCCACGAGATAAGAAAGCACATATCTCTGGGGAGACATGAGCAAAGGGGTCTAGGGTAAAAGCAAGGGAAACCTGCATCTCAGGCAGAGATGGGCGCAACAGCGCTTGCAATAAAATTCAGTCTCACAGCTCTTGCCTGCCTCCCATCTGCAGAGACGGCTCCTCCCAGGTACTCTGTGCTCCAACCCCAGCCACGTCATTATTTTTGTTTTGTTTTGTTTTTGCTTTTTTGGGTCACACCCGGCATTGTTCAGGGGTTACGCCTGGCTCTGTGCTCAGGAATGACTCTTGGCGGTGCTTGGGGGACCATATGGGATGCCGGGGATGGAACCTGGGAAGGCCGTGTGTAAGACAAATGGCCTACTTACTCTGGCCCCTACTTCATTTTCTTTCCCAGGCAGCTGGCCCAGGTCATTTCCGTGAATTACCCTCATGCTGGGGATGCTCTTCTTTTGGTACTCATGCAACTGGCTGACTCTTTACCATCAGGGAAGTCCTTCGAAGTGTCCTTCTCATCTTGACCTCAATTCCTTCTAACTCTCATCCTTCGTAGCCTAGGTGGGTGGGTGTGTGATTTCTTGGCAGTATGTTGGTTCTGGAAGAGTCCTGTGGAATTCTCAAGTCACTGGCCATGCATTATCCATTTGTTCCTAACCTTTCAGTGCTGCTCATGGATTATGCTTTGGGCAGCCAGGCAGATAACCCAAACTCCGATCTGCCTCCGCCTGTCACATGGTACCATAAATGTCATGATAAATGTCAGCCGGTATTAGCCTGATTCCTTCACCCACTTCAGTACTGTGGGCTTCAATAAAGACAGTCCCATTGACTCATTAACTGTCTTATGTTCTATACCATGTGGATCATTTGCACACTTTCTGCTGAAAAAGTCAGTGAATTTCATTTTAACAAGCAAAAGAAGCTTTTTTCAAACCTAGATTCAGTCCTTTGGCAACGTGCAAAAGTACCTCCCCATGGGGGCTTGTCTAGCTTTTCGCTGATGCTTCTTTCTCGGCTCTTCATCTCCAGCTGAAGTAGTGAAGACTGCACTCCAATTTGTTTCTTATGTGTTATGGGAGGATGGCTATTTCATTCCTTTATTAAATTCAAGTTTTAAAAATCAGTTTCTTCTAAATTGGGGGAATTATGCAGAGCAGCACTAAGGATCTTTAAGTGCTATTATTACAAAGACTCCCTAGATCATACTGCTGAATGGTCAGCCTGGACAGAGTTTATTTGAAGCACTCTTCACTGCAGTACAGACACTCTGTCCAATCAGGGTCTACAAGATGTCTGGGCGTTTCAGAAGGCAGTAGGAAGACACCCTAGATTTCATCAGTTTGTCTTCCTTTATTCTCAAATACAAAAATAAACACTGGGGCCAGAGAGATAGTGCAATGGTTAGGGTTTGTGGTTCAATCCCTGCCACCACATGGTCTCCTGATTATCACTTGGTGGAGCCCTGGAGACCCCTGAGCAATAAAATACCCCCAATAGCCCTGGTGGTCCCTGGCATTGCATTCTCAGGTCCTAGCACTGAACCACCAGTTTGGTTGACCAGAATCAAAGGAAATCACCCTAGGAGTCTCCTGAGAAAACGTGAGAGGGTCCCCCTACCTAAAGAATTCCCAAAACTCAACTTGAAAATATCCCTTTACTCAGCACAGTCATGTTCTCTGAATCATAGGCCGTGGATATTTTACTCAGAAAATTGCATTCTAATGTCTTAACAGACTGTTCTAATGATACAACATCCACAATATGAGATGTTGTGTTTCCTCAATTTATTTTGTCTGGATAGTAAGAAAGTGCTCTCAATTAGATGCATGAGGCATACAAAATAATGCATTGAGGAAGGAGAAGAGAACATCGGGGTTTATTTTTTGGCAGGGCGTGGAGTTTGGGTCATACTTGACTGTGCTCAGGGCTTACTCCTGCCTCTGCACTGAGGTCACTCTCAGAGGGCTCAAGGGACCATATGGGATGCCAGGGAGAGAACACCAGTCAGATCCCCTGCCAGGAGTGACCCTAAGCTCAGAGTAATCACTGAGTACTGCAGGGTGTGAACCCAAAACAAACAAAAAGCTTCACTGGTTTCTACTATGTGGTTCGACTCCCCAAAGACCAGCCTGGGTCATGTGTCACAGACAGGAAGTACGATATAAGAGTGGGTGTGTGTGCAGATCAAGACTGATTCACTTATTAGCAGTCAGTATGATACCAAACTTGGGACTTCCTTGCTGCCAGCAATCATCAACTAGGTTCATCTAGTTGAACATAAAGTTCTTAGAATACTGCAACAAAAACCTACGATATACATTTCGTACACATTGTACGAGAATGTAAAACTCTTAGAATACTGCAACAAAAGTCTATGATATACATTTCTGGGTCTATTGTTTGTTTTGTTTTGATGTATCTACTAACAATCTTTCCTCCCCTAGTCTCTCTTTCTTTCTTTTTTTCTTTCAATTTTCTGTTTTATTCCCCCTTCATTCATAACTATTTAACAGATAGTTTTATTGAAAAACAAAAGCAAGCTCAGAGTCTCTCTCTCTCTATTTTTCCCACTTATCCAGACAAGTATGGGCATTTAATGCCAGTTTATATAGATCGTCTTCTTTTTCTCCTACCTTAGTATTTAAATTTCATTATCATCGTCATCATCATCATCATCATCATCATCATCATCATCATCATCATCATCATTTGCTATACCTGAAAGAACTCAGAAATTACTCCTGGCTCTGTACTCATGGATCACTCCTGATGGGGCTTGGGGACTATATGGATGCTGAGGATAGAATCCAGCAAGACAAGTGCCCTACCACTATACTATCACTCTAGCCCTATATTTTAATTAATTAATTAGTGATTGCTTTGGGGGGTGTCACATCTGGCCATGCTCAGAGGTTGTTTCTGGATCTGCTCTTAGGAATTATTTCTGGCAGTCCTCAGGGGACCATATGGGATGCCAGAAATCGAACCTGGTTTGGCTCTGTGTATAAAGGCAAGCCAGCGTAGCTGCTGTACTACTGTACTGGCACCAATTTCAAATATTTTTTAATAAATGATCTATCCCTTATCATCAGGTTAATTTTCTCCTTCAAAATTTCACAGGGTGAATTTTTACTACTTAAATTAGTGATTTACAATGACTCCAAGGATTTATTGATATGGTGGGGGTGGGAGGGTAGGAGAGGGAGCCTGGCCACAAGGTGAAGGGAAGTCGACAATGGTGGCGGGGTGGGTGCTCAAACACTGTATGTCTAAAACCCAATTTGAATCACTTTATAAATCATGGTGCTTTAATGACTAATTGTTTTTATTTTTGGGTCACACCTGGCAACACTCACTCCTGGCCCTTTGCTCAGGAATTACTCCTGGTGCTGCTCAGGGGACCATACGGGATGCCAAGGATCGAAACTGGGTTGGCCACTTACAAGGCAAACGTCCTACCTGCTATGCTATCGCTCCGTCCCAATGACTATTTTAATTTTTTTATTTTTTTTCACATATATTTTAGATTTATTAGAAAACCGTTTTGAGGGTAGGGCATTGTGGATGATTTATTTATTTTTTTATTATACCACCGTGAGACATACAAAGGTGTTCATAATTGGTTCTTGGTAATACAGTATTCCAGCACCCATCCCTCCACCAGTGCCCCATTTCCATCACCAATGTACCCGCCCCCTCCCGCCCACCCCAGGCTGCCTCAATAGCAGGTAGCCCCGTTTCCTCTCTTCCTCTCTCTCTGTGTCTGCATCTCTCTCCCTCTTCTTTTACATATTGTGGCTAGCCCTGCAGATATTTAGAGTTTATCACTTAAGTCTCTTTGTGTATATTCAATGGTGAGTTTTAATCTGCCATTACCATTTCCTACACTTAGTAAAACACTGGTATCTATTTATATCCTATTAATGAATGCAGTCATTCTATATCTATCCTTTTCCTTCTGACTATTTTCACTCAGCATGATAGTCTCCATGTCCATCCATTTGCAGGTAAATTTCATAATTTTGTCTTTTCTGACAGCTGCATAATATTCCATCGTGTAGATGAACCACAGTTTCTTTAGCCAGTCCTCTGTTCTCGGGCATTTAGGTTGTTTCCAGATTCTAGCCATTGTGAATAGCGCAGAGATGAATAAAGAAGTACAGCGGGGGTCGGAGCGATAGCCCAGCCAGGTAGGGCATTTGCCTTGCACGCGCCGGCATATGCTGGCCCAGGTTCGATTCCGGCATCCCATATGGTCCCCGAGCACCGCCAGGAGTGATTCCTGAGTGCAAAGCCAGGAGAAACCCCTGAGCGTCGCCAGGTGTGACCCAAAAAAGCAAAAAAAAAAAAAGAAATTTAAAAAAAAAAGAGAAGAAGTACAGCTAGTGTTTCTGCTATGTGTTCTTCGTTCTCTCAGGTATATTCCCAGGAGTGCTATTGCTGGATCAAATGGGAGCTCAATATCTAGTTTTAGGAGGAATGCCCATATTGTTTTCCAAAAAGGGCTGGACCAGCCAATGACTATTTTAAAAGAGAATTTGTTGATATGTATAAATGATCCTCATTCCAAGCTATGACATGGAACAAAATCAGTCTAGAAAAGTAAGAGACTGGATCCCGAAGAGGGCAGATGGGTTTTGGGTGTTGGCCCATCACCTCTGGGGGTCCCGGAAGCAGCGGATGAAACTTCGCCCATCACACTAGCCACCATTTTTGCTGTCCGGACGCTGGGAAACTGCCTCACGACCAGATCAACAGAGCAAAACCAGTTCGAGCCCAGGTCGGCGCCGCAAGCGGCCAGCGCGGTCCACTAAAATAGTGAAACAGTAATGTCTTTTTTTTTTTTTTTTTTTTTGCTTTTTGGGTCACACCCGGCGATGCTCAGGGGTTACTCCTGGCTCTGCACTCAGGAATTACTCCTGGCGGTGCTCGGGGGACCATATGGGATGCCGGAGGATCGAACCCTGGCCGGCGTGCAAGGCAAGCGCCCTACCGCTGGGCTATCGCTCCGGCCCCCAGTAATGTCTTTAATGCACTGTATTCCACGAAGAGCAGGAAAGTTTGGTGGGAAGGAGATATAAAGAGGAAAGAAATGGCGTACAGAATCTGCCAAGTAGTTGAGGTGCGGGAGGGGGAGGGGAGGTGGGGACATTGGTGATGGGAGATGGGTTTGGGTGGAGGGATGCGTGTTGGAACACTGTAGAACCAAAACTCTACATGAGCATATTTCAATTGTATGTCTAAAATGGTGTAATAATATTTGGGGGGGAATAATAAAATTAAATTAAAAAAAAAAGAAAAGTAAGAGACTAAGGAAGATGAAGGTAATGATGCAAGTGAGGTCTGGAGTGGTCACTGCTGTGTCGCTACACACTGAACCCCCAGTTGGCACCCCCAACTCTAACCCCCTTCTGTTAGAGTTGGTGGCTGCTCCTGGAGCTGGGTTGCTCCTCCCAGTCAAAGAATATATGATGTGGAAACCCCTGACGAGGCCAAAAACTTGCATTGCACAGGCAGATCTTGGGGGAAGCGTCCTCCGTGTGGACACCATCATTTATTTACCAACAGCTTTCTAATTTGGATGTTCAGGTTTGCACGAGTCCATATGGTCTGCCATGATGAAACCCATAGTTGTAAGTCTTGACTAACAGAAGTAACATTTTTTTCATGAGTCTGGAGGCAGGAAATCCATTACCCAGACTCTGGGCAGGTGGTGTGTAGATGCTTGCCTTCTTGGGTCTCCTTTTTCTGCAAGAACTTCGGTCTCATTAAATAAGGGCCAGACTACCCATATAACTTCATTTCACTTGATTACCTCCTTAAAGATCCTGGTTTCAAATAGTCTCAGTCTAATGAGAATTGGGGCTTTAGTATATGAATTTGAAGCGGACACATCCATTTGCTTCACGGTTGTTTCTGCGCTTTTAAATTCTTGTTCTTGGGCTACACCCAACACTTCTCAGGATTTACTTCTGGCTGTATGCTTAGGAAACACTCTTGGCAGGGGTTGAGGGGCCAGATAGGATGCCAGGGATAGAGTCTGGGTTGGCCGTGCAAGGCCAAGTGTCCTATCTGTTGCATCTCAGATCACCTGCTCCCATATGTTTGTTTTAGATATTTCTTCCTTTCACACTCTCCTCAATTCATGACAGTCTTTGTCAACCCATCACTGAATACTCCTCATGCTGAATACCACATGATACTATGACGATGATAATTCCCCTAGACAGAGGCAGTATCTCCTTCTCTGTGAGTCCCTTACTTTCTATCTGCCTCCAAGCCCTCTCTATCTCTCAATCCATGTGAAACAATGTGTTTCTACTTTCATATAGCACTCCTCTTGATCCTCTTCTCAGATTGTCAAACTTTTCTTTTTTTTTTTTTTTTTTTTTGCTTTTTTGGGTCACACCCGGCGATGCTCAGGGGTTACTCCTGGCTCTGCACTCAGGAATTACTCCTGGCGGTGCTCGGGGGACCATATGGGATGCCGGGGACAGAACCCGGGCTGGCATGAGCGGCCGCGTGCAAGGCAAACGCCCTACCCGCTGGGCTATCGCTCCGGCCCCAGATTGTCAAACTTTTGGGGAAGGATGGAACACATCCAGCATATACTCAGAGCTACTCCCATCACAGTCATTGGGAATTACTCCTGCCTCAGTGCTTGGTGACTGTGCGTGCTAGGGCTTGTACCTGGGTTTTCACCATGTACTCCAACTCTTTGAACTATCATCCTGGTCCTTGCTTGCTGATTTGAAATCACAGTGCAAACTTCTTTGCATGGTGGGCAAGGCTAATAAGACTAGACCTCAACCACCTCTGCCCTCCCCCAAAACACTCTCCCCAGCCCACTTTATTCTAGCTGTGCTGATCTGTGTTCACATTCTCAAACTTGAGCCTTTTCCCCCTTTATGGCATGGGCAGTTCCTAGTGCCAGGAATGCCCTTCCTACTCAACCTTCACATCTCGGCAGGAACCACTCTGTCTCCAAGAAGCCCTCCATAAGCCACCAATCAAGTTGCCACAGTCCTGGACTCCTGCAGCACCCTGGGAGTTTCTCTGCAGTGGTTATCACACAGTATGGTCGTTGGTGTTTAACTGGCATCTGATCAACCCATCTGATCAACCCTTTATTAAATAGGCATTTAATAAACCACTGCTCTGAGGACCCAGGAGGGCAGGGACCCCAGAGAGCTGATAAAATTCAAATGCCCAGGCCAGTTTCTGGCTTAGAGTAAGCGCTCAATAAATACTGACTCAATGACTGAACACCTTGTGTTCTGCTGCTCTTTTCCATCTGGAAGTGCTTTTCATTCCCATCCAACTGGCAAATTGGGGCCAGCCAGCCCCTGTCTCTCTCATTAGACTCCGCGGCAGGGCGTGTGTTCTGAGAACTCAATAATGACGCGGTGGCATGCGGAGAGCTGGCCACTGACGCAGAACATTTCTACTTTGCCGTGTGTCCAGGTCCTACATCAATGCCCCTCTGATGCTTCTTGAGTCGAGCAGTAAGTGAAACTTATCAATCATTTGCCCCATTCATAATGACCCTCACAGGTAGAAACAAATAACACAGAATAAAACTGACAGTGGCTAAGAAGGTACCTGTAAAGTTTTGCTTAAAACCAAATCAAAAACTCAAAGACTCATATCTTAAAAATAAAATTGAAAATTGCAAAAACTAAAGGTAATTAGATCTAGTTGCAACAATCAATCAGACTCATACCGACTGCCCATGGAAAATTTGTGCTTTATTAAATATTTGCAGGGGCCTACCATTGATCTCTCTCTCTCCATATATATATGTATACAGATATATATAGAGAGACACACAGATACACGTGGGGAAAGAACTGCCATTGGCTCTCCTGTGCTTGGCTGATCATGAAGCATCCTGGAGGGAAGGTGGGTTCTAGCCCTGGCCCGCCATCCCAATAGAGCCTCCAAGAAGCCAGAGCAACCCCCGCAGCATGAGAGCAGCCATTTTCAACATCCAGACTACACAGCTCGTCAGAGCTCAACCCAAGAGAAAAGCTGATCTCAAGCCCTGTTCCTCAGAGCCCCATCCTACACCTTTGCAGCCGTGCAGTTCATCAGTAAATGCATGAACTGAGAGCCTACTACTGAGAGTATCTCACCTGCACAGCAGAGCTTGGCAAGCTACCCGTGTCATATTTGATATGCCAAAAACCAGTAACAATTATAGACCTCATTCCCATGACCTGAACAAATGGTTTGAGGCTCTTCATGTTCCTGGAGTGAGCAGATTCCCTTGGGCTACACTAGTATGCAACAGGACGTATGGAGATGTTACTGGTGCCCGCTTGAGCAAATCGATGAACAACGGGAAGACAAGTGAAGTGATATATATATATATATACATATATACACACATATATATACATACACACATATATATATATGTATATATATATATATATATAATATATACTTTTTTCTTTTTGGTCACACCCAGCAATGATCTGGGGTTACTCTTGGCTCTGCACTCAGGAGTTACTCCTGGTAGTGCTCAGGGGAACATATGGGATGCCAGGGATTGAACCCAGGTCAGCCATGTGCTAGGCAAATGCCCTACCTGCTGTGCTATCACTCTGGCCCCATATATATATATATATATATATATATATATATATATACTATATATAGCATGTATATACTATATATATGCCATATATACATATATACTATATATACCTGTTATGCTATCGCTCTGGCCCCATATATATTATATATATTATATATATATATACTATATATGATTTGAGGCTCTTTTATGTTCCTGGAGCAAGCAGATGCCCTTGGGCTCTACTAGCATGAGACAGGACACATGGAGATGTTACTGGTGCCCGCTCAAGCAAGTCGATGATGAACGGGAAAACAGTGATACAGTAATACCTGCTGTGCTATTGCTCCGGCCCCATATGTCGGCTGTGTGCAAGGCAAATGCCCTACCCACTATACTATTGCTTGGCCCTGCATTGATATATATATATATATATATATATATATATACATATATCATGCCAATGATATATATATAAGATATATATAATATTTATGCATGAGATATATATTTATACTACGAAAGCAGGATGAGAATGCTATTCGGGTCTCCCAGAGAGGAATCGAAAGAGCTATGCTTGGAATATCACGCCTCACTCAAGTGAGAGAAGGAATCCGGAGTTCCGACCTCCGTCGCTATTCCAGAATCAGGGACGCTGTCTCATTTGCCAAGGCATGGAAAATCAGATGGGCTGGACATGTAATGTGATTTGGAGACAACCGCTGGACTAGAGCCGTTATTGACTGGATCCCACGGGATGTCAAAAGATCACGTGGCCGCCCACCTACAAGATGGTCAGACTTCCTTGTCAAGACCCTGAAGGAACGGTTTGAGGCTCTTCATATTCCTGAATCAACCAGATGCCATTGGGCTACATTGGCAAGTGATAGGGTCCAATGGAAATGTTATTGGCGCCCGCTTGAGCAAATCGATGAATAACGGGATTCAAGTGATCAAGTGATCAAGTGAAGTGATCAATTTTGACTTATGAGATTTTAACGGAAGGAAACTTGAGTTTCTCCAGAAACTTCAAGTGCCAGTCACCCTTCCCCACCCTCTTAGCCAAGACCACGTGAAGAGCCTGTAATTGAG